>ML179264.1:26664-142502 GCA_004369135.1 Dendrothele bispora CBS 962.96 | reverse complement strand
TGAGAAACATAATAGGTACTCAAGTACTTACTAATTGGTTCTGAAATATCGTACTAAGAACGGGGTCAAAGGTATGAAGCTTGGGATCCGAGGTGCCCAAATTTGTTTAGATGAAAGAACATTTTACACGTACAATACCCTCCATTTCGCAGACAAAAGTCATGGAAAGTTTGGTGTACATTGATCTTAAGATTTGACAACATATGGTGGAATTAATTGAGATGTGGCATGGAAGAGTCGCGAGGCATCGCGCTAGCAGAATGATAACTGTTGAATAAAATTGGCTAAATTTCTACATGTATAATGAATTGCTTCTTCGTTGAAAAAATAAAACAGAAGTCGTTGACACTGAGGTAACGGACCGAACGGCCGGTGCAGCAACTGACCACTCCAATGAGTGCAACGACTATTGCAGGCAATGTCTCCGGTTGCGCCCATCGTCTTGGCTTCTTTCACCGCAATTAAATCATTCAGTGTCAAACTTCGCCATCTATAAAGTGTACACATCGGTCCGTTTTCAGATTCTCATGGTTTTGACTTGAGAACATAGACTATTCATGACACTTGGCAACCGCATTGATGCCATTAAGCTTCATATAGGGTTGTTGGCAAATGGGATTAATGTTCAGCCACACCTTTGAACCAGCTGTCAAAAGTCCGAGGACATACATATGTACATCACAGACCACTCAAAGGACTGAATAGACCTCTCAGTTGTTGAGCAGATAGAAAATGCTAGACACTTTCATCAGAAAGACGTTGTAACAGTGCACTGATCACTTGTCCATAACTAGGCGTTAGTTTCTCATCACTGCGACTACGGCCACTTATTTCATGAGACAAAAGACTGAGGGTATGTATGAGTAAGTTAACTAACTGTTCAGATTGAGGCTCGGTATCAAAACTCTCTCGGTTCTATGTAATCCACCGCACAAAAAGACCGAGTTCACGGATCATCCGTGAGCAACTTCTTGACACTTTGGTCTTAAGATGAGTAATGATTGAGATATCTTTACACTGACTTATGAGATAGCCGGGTCTACTTGAAGCTGGTACCGGGTATGATGGAGTGGAAGCAGTTTATATAGGCAGAGAAAAAATCTTGTTCCTTTTTCTGACCATTATTGAAGATACTTACTTATACCTGAACGCTATGCATTAGTTAAGAAACGACGAGTTGTAGAAACCGTTAAAATACTCTTGCAGCTATTTATTGCAGTTTTCGCAACGCTGAGAGTAAAACCTGAATGTCGGTCGGCAGTTTGTATAATAGAAACCAAGAAAACGAATGAAGTGTCACATATCACTTGTAGCCAGTAATGAAAATCGAGGCGAAAAGGACATAATGACTTGTCTTGAAGATACTTTAGGGAAACATCGCATCTTTACCTGTTGTTGAGTATTTCAGGCCTGAGTCCGGGCACTTCTGAGGGCCATCGTAGAGCTAAAAATCGAAACAAGAAAGTAAGATAAAGACGTTGAGTCGGGCTTCATGATTCACAATCGTTATACAACGAAGAGACAGTTAAATCACGGGTGTCAACCACGACGGCTCCATAGTGTACTGACGAAATACTTAGATACGATGCTGACCGGGGGCTCCAAAAAGTAAACTTTCAAAGAAAACCTTGAAGGACAAAGAATACGACAAAGAAGGAGCGATGTTGGAGAGAACACAACGGATGAACACACGTTGAATCCTGTTCCGATGCCTACATGATATGGTCCATAAGGCCCTCTTACAATTTCAATAATTCTTTTATATGTCGCTGCATCTAATCGAGATTCGTAAATACTCCGATGTCAGTGCAGAATATCGTGCAAATCGCAGTAGAACGTATCCAGAGAGTCCGACACTGTCGCAGGGAAATCGAACGTGTTTGTTTATATTTGTTGAGAAGAGGTGGAAAATGTCACTGGTAGCAAGGAAAGCAAATCGGAGAGTGAACAGATCAGAGGTTTTCAATTCTCTAAGGGAGAAAATGCAAACAAACGAGGTCGTCGACATGCAGAACATTATACGAATGGCAGTAAGTGAATTATATTGCCACCATGAACCGCGACCTTGTTTGGTCAAGTTTTCCATTGCCCTCAGTCGTTCAACAACTAACTCTTTCCTTGACAGATGTCTTGAGAGTAAAAATCTTTTGGTGCAACCATTGGGACACAGCAAGATAGCGAGCCGATGTTATCGTGCAAAGACACCAAGAGAATGGTCATCTGTCTGTATAGAAAGAGAGAAAAAATGAAAACAATGTTGCACAGAATCTTATCAATGAGTTTTACATCTTTTATTCCGACACGATATCCAATTACAACGTCCTCAACTGATCATACTGAATTCTCTCTATAGACCATTGGAATGCATTCTACACCAACATTCCAGCATGATCGCAGTAGCCTCCCCTTGCATCGAATAAGGATTTGCAGGTGAAGTGGATTCATTTTAATCCAGTGGCATTATGAATGAATAATGCTTCAAAAGTACCAAGTGGCAAGTACCAAACGTTCAAGACAAAAAATTGCTAGTAAGATCTAGTGGGAGAGGAGAATTGTTTCAATGGTGGTCCAAGCTTCGATATCACAATCAACGTTACAGAATCAGATACCTACTATAGGCTTTTTTAAACCGGCATGAATAATTTTGCGTTTAACCTGTGTTTGCAATCCTCATAAAAGTCACACAAAACACATAATTACTGAACGTTGGTCACCTGTGGAAATACTTCGTCGGTGACCCTCCTGGTAGATGTATAATATCTATTCTTATTTCACTTTACAGAAAGCCCATGGGAGATATGCACACCTCGATTTCCTAGAATGTGTATATGTCAATATTCGACCATAGGAACCCGCGATCTTCTTGATTCTCCCGCCCTCGTGCATGCAACCTTCATTTACGCGTGGACCCTCGAAACATTTTCTCTTTTAACGTCCGAACACTTCGATTGATATGTACACAATCAAAAGGCTCATGTCGGAATTCATGCTAACCGGACTTTCAAGAATCCCGACAACGTTGAAAGCAGTACCACAAGATATAACGCTCAGTTCGATTACTAAAAATCCCCTCTTGAAACCTCTTAAACTGATCTCAATCCCATGGAAAGATTGATGTTACACTCCTCTTCCCACTCAACATTACGATTACGTTCGTACATAGCTAGAATGATACTTATTTGGGAGAGACGCCTTCACGTCAGTACACGTAGCATAACGGATATCAGACCGAGATATCCAGATATCCATGCTAGTATTAACACTATCCCGCTCATATCCTCGCACCTTAATTATCTAATTAACAAGTTCAAGTTACTGCAAGTGGAATATATGTATTCACGTATATGACATACGTAGGTGAGCTAAGTAGTAGTGGTGGCGGTATGCATACGTCTACATCTTATAGCGTGAAACGTTAAATATCAACGTAACTTATATTTGAACATGAAACAGAAGCAAAAAATAAAATTTAATGCAGTAGAGGAGAGTACTAGTAACTTCAAGTAAACACTTGTGTCGGGAGGACACGGCTGACCATCAAAACACGTATACGAATAGGGATAAATATTGAAAACTGGAGACGAAACAGTGTGTATAAAATTGCAACTACCAACCCAAGTAAAAAAAAATAATTCCCAATCTTCAGTAACACCAGGGTCTATCTATCGCTCTTGTTTCACAAGATATCTCAAAAACACCAACTTTTTGTGCATATCAAACGACATACATATGTACTACTTATTTCGTTCCAAAACGATCTATGTAATAAAAGAAACTCGTTCAATCAAAAAGCCGTCCTCCCCGTCTTAACCTCTCTAACAATCCTCTCATCCGCAAGCTTATCCACCAAATCCAAGAGCATGAAATCACAATTCCTACTAGCAACCAGACTAATAGACACGGGAAGTTGTTCTTCTATCCCCGAGATGGTAGAGTTGAACGGGATTTGGCCGACTGAGTTGGGATGCAAAATGCAAGGGGAACCGGAACCGGAACCAGAGGGAAGAGGAAAGAGGAGGAGGAGTGGAAAATAGAACCAGGTAAGACTTGTATTCGACTAACAAGAAAAAAAAACACAGTTTTACGCACTAGGAATAACAACTTCCGGCAGCCTACCTAAATTCGAAGCGCGACTGCTCGAGAATCCGAACGGGATAGCGGGACTATTAACGTGAACTAATTATCAATACCTGTCTTAAAGAGAGAGTCAAACAAGAACAAAATAAACTTACTTTCCACTCGTATAATCCTCGCGACTCGAGTACGTCCCGGCGTTGTATCTGCATCGATACTTCAGCCCTAGACTAAGTGACTATGGGCTCGCTTCGACTTACGGGTACATATAAATACTTTCCGAGCAAGACTCAGCATCTGGAAGCAGCTATGCGACACAATCAAAAAGGGGACTAAAGCTTACAAAACAAAAGCACACTCACGAAATTACTCATCGTCCAATTCTCATAAGTCTCTCTCCTCTCCAACTCTCTATTATAATCCTCAATCCCCTGGGACTCCCCAAACTCCCAACGGAACCTCACTTGTGGGTTGATATGCGGGTTCCGACCTCCGTTAAGCGCCGCGTAGTCTTTGAAAAGCGGTACACCGACGTTGTTCCATTGATAAAAGGCGATTAAGGTGGGATAGGTCTTTTATAGGCATAAACAGAAGATACTATCAGGATTTATAGGAGGAAAAGGGGAAGTAACACTCACCGCGTTAGCAAATGACTGGACAGGCATACCAACCCCAGATGTTTGGTTCCACAATGCTGAGATACTAAATTCCCTAGTAACGTTTACGCCGGAACTGTTACCACCCAAGAACTCTTGCAACTTGTTGACAAAGTCATTGTAGACGTCTATAGCAGGTCCCGAGACAAAGTCAAAATCGGTCGACATTAACAAGGTTTTTGGGAAGGAAGGGTAGGACTGGAAAGTCTCGGCATACCACTCTTTGCCGAATTTGGAGAAGAGTTTTGGGGAACGGGACATCTGGAAGGAGAAGCGTGTTAGGAGACGTAGGGAGGGGATGGGTAAGGAGGAGATGATACGAACGTATCCGCCGGTATCCATGACAGGCTGTTGAAATAAAAAGTTTAGTCAAAGAGGAATCAGGCTTGGAAATGTGAAGCTTGACGCACACTAAGAGGTAGGACATCGTCTAAACTGATAGCTCCAACGCTGGGCCTTATCCCATAAACTCCGTTAGCACTCGCAGGTCCACGAATACTTCCCCCGGTGTCTATTGGGATCATGTTAACCGGGTCTTGACGACATTTGCGACGAAGGACTAAAAAAACTCACCTGTCCCAATAGAAATATCCAACCAATCCAAGGTACTTATACTTGTCCCAGCTCCCGTTGACGAACCCGACGGTTCCCGGTTCCCATCTGCTCTCGGACAAAAAGAAGCATGATAGTCAACCCAATCCTGTTATTCAAACATTTCAGCCCCAAAGCCCTTGCTTGCTGCATGAATAACATTGCAGAAAAGAAAAGACCACGAACCCCAGTAGCCCGATCCCCATTTGCAAACTGTACAGTCTTTGTCGTCCCCACTACATGTGCGCCTAGATCCAAAAGACGACTGACAGCAGGACCAGTGACGTTACGGACGCCGTATGTTGTGTAGAAAGCTCGGTTTCCAGCAGAGGCGGCTATTCCTTTTACTAGGATTACAGGAAGACATAGTTAGACCATGACTTCCGACTTTTAACTTGAAGGACACGGAAAGAAAAGGGAGACTTACAGAAGTATATATCTTTGACGCTGACCCTCAACCCAGCCAACGGTTTTTCCTTCGCATCCAGGTCATAGATCCTTGAAGGCACTCCTATATAGGGCGAAGAATCCGTGTCTAGTGATGCCGAAACAACGTCAAAAGAACCGTCTGATTTTCGAGTAGTAGACTTGTAGAAGCTTTGCGAAGGGTCAAAATGGAGTCGGAGGGGAGTATAAACAGCTGATTTTCCAGTTTGGTCGGGAGCAAGAACGTATGGACCAGGTGCCAGCTAAATATATGCAAGAGATGAGTTATTCGGAGTTCGAGGGAGCGTAGGTAGGCGTAGGTCATAGTGATGAAAACATACCGAGTCTATGCCAGGCAAGTGAAGAGTTGGTATTGAAAAGGAAGACGATGCGTTGTTGGTTAAGACAGTCACGGCTTGGTCACGTAGAAATCCTATCATAGACTGCGAAAGCGTCGAGAAAGGTTGTTGAAACATCACCGCTGGTTTGCAGACCCATTTGAGCGTGAATATCAATAGTACAGTCCTCCAGAAACGCACCTTGCATGAAGCCGTTGCTGAAGACATCATCTATAGCAGTCCAATCATCACTCAACGCCTGAATACTTTTCCCTCCACCCAAAGAAGGTAACACCGTGAACGGGAGAATACCAGTGTCAAAACTGACAAGGCCTGGAAGTACAAGAACGGGTTCCGCTGGAAGATAGTAAGGCGCTTCATCGAGAATGATAGTACGCGACACGCTCGCAACAAAAGCTTTCGAAAAAGCAGAGCCGCACACTACACTCGCCGTCGTCCAGATTCGCAACACCGTTTTCCAAGCTCCCATCAGTCCGTAAGGTCGCAAACAACCGAGCCTTACCACTTCAACGATAACAGATTTTTATTTCCCTCTTGCAATTGATCCAATGATCTGAATTGTCCTATAGAACCGTGGCATGGTTGGGGTCTCAAGGCCGTAAAGGACATCGATATACATCTGCCGCTCGGAGAACGGGCCTTCCGCGATTTCAAAACGCCCCATGTGGTTTGGAAGAGATAAGTCGTTCGGCGTGTCGATGTCGACTTTATAGTATCCGGTCTTCCTCGTTATCAAGCATATTTTCAGCTACAGGTATATAAAAGCTGGTCATGAGCCTCTGGGTCCTTATCGTAGACAGCTAAGTACACGTACCAGGGGATGTACGAAATCCAAAGAGCTTTGGTCCAGTAAATGCCGGGATGATATGAGGGAATGTAAAGACAGCCAACAGCAATAAGGGTTGATTGTGATCACCCAGGGCGAGCTGACCGTGGTGACTCGACAGCGTACAGTCTTTGCCAAGCTTACTAGGCGGCTCACTAGGCGGCTTACGAAGGCCGGAGGTTTACCAAAGCGTCTGGGTCACCGATGTGGTTTTGTTTGGACCGGAAGGCTTCGACTTCCTTCAATTGGCCTAACGCTGAAATAGCCGGCCCCAGATCCAGATTTCTTCATACTACTTAGGCGTAAGAGATTACAGTGCTACACGGCGCGCAACTGTGGCGATAGTACAGGTACATGTACACTTATCTTAAGTACTCTAAGAGTGGCCTCATATCTGTTGCCGGGGCGGTCCGCACAATATTGACAATGCTAAACCACCCAACGACGGACGAGTCATTGACATGTACTACTACCAATGCAGAGAAGTGTGTGTCGTTTATCAACACAACTGCCGAAGCCCGTCCCACAAGACCAGCCTTGGGCGCTGTCCCTTGGAAGACCGTAGCAGCGGCTCCAACTATATTGACTTGACTTGAAGTAGGCTCAGCACTGACTCGGAAAGGTCTCCCACTTCTCCCCACTCTTTACCCATCCAACGAAAGGACCGTTCACTCCTATGAGCAACTTCTTGATGTGTTGATACTCCAGAAAGGACTGTTTGGTTGCGAAATAGGTCGAGCCTGACTCGAACGTGACTGGTTCTCGCGACGTTTCTGTTTCTGAATTGGCTGCGACCGAAGGGGGCATCGAAGGCGATGGGACAGCAAATATAGCTTGGTTGGGAAGGGATGTATCAACGACATCTTCAGGTGCATAGGCAGTGCGGACAGTACGCTCGCAGTTATCGACTGGCGTTCCGGCAACATGAGACGCAATAGCAGATTGGACGTGATTGAATAGTTTGAACATCGATAACTTGCACAGTAAAGGTCTGCAAAACGAACAACGGGATGTCACAGATGCTGTGGTCAGGAAGAGGTTGTAGTGAAGAGCATAATACGAAGACTTACAACGACTTGTCTCGAAGACGGTGCTTGGGTGAGATACCACGTCTGTACCCGTTGATGAGTACCTCAAAGGCAAGACCAGACGCGTCTGCGAACCAGCACAGAGCTGAGAATAAGAACAAAGTCATGGATACATATACGAGAGCTCAGCGTCAGAGCTCGGAGAAGTCCTTTGGAGACTCACAATCGTTACACGACCCAGAAACGATAACACCAGCCTCGACCATAGTCGCTCGGGAATTTATAAATGGAACGGAAGTGAAGCTGATGAGAGGTTTATGCAAAGCATACTTCCCGGGAAGACCTTAAAAGTAGCGAAGAAGATGAGACCGAGTTAGGGTTAGAGACGCAGGATATATAATAAGGAAAACACACTTTCAACTCTACTCCCAAAATCCCCAACATCCAATCTACCCCATAAAGCCCTTTCACAATCCTCTTTAACTACACCTCTCATCTGTTCCGGCACTTCCCCAATGACAACCTCGTTTAGATAAAGCGGTTCCAAGAAACTCGACCCCAACGCCCCTTGGATCCCGAAAACATTCCAAGCAGCGATCTTGTCACTGCACGACATGCATAGAGTTGGAGGAGAGTCTGCACGTCCTGGTTTGGTGCGAAGCACACCGTAAAGCGAATAATTATCTCTTCCGCGTGTTGCTAAGCCTACATCTGGTGCTTCTACGGTCGCAGGTCGCGAAGAGTCTTTCAGCGCAGCCATCTCGGGATCTTGAAATGCAGCGAGATAGCGAGTCGATGCGTCACCACCTAAAAGTAGTCATTAAAAGTGAGTTTCTTGATAGAGAGAGAAGGAACGGAGGAAGTTTTATGTACATGGAACAGTCGAGACGTACAAAATCAGTTTTACATCCTCTCGCAGCGCGTATCTCTGCCAACGTCCGTCTTCGTCTTCTCGACGCGCTAACCACTGAGACTCGACACCTCGAGCTGATCGTATAACTTCCTCCATAAACCATCTAACTGCACCCCTACGTGCCAACACTTCTGCGTGACTATCATGGAGAGCTTCTCCCTGCACCGGATATCGACTCGTAGGCAGACATTTTGTTCCAGTGGCTATGGATATGACTTTGACGACATCAGTGACGGTGTTCTTGAGGAAAAAAGACGCTAGAATGGTCCATTGTGATGGTGGAGGAGTAAATTTGAGGGAAGAATAGGTCGCTAGGATTTGTTCGATGGTTTCATCGTGGTTGAGAAACATCAAATGCCTATAGGCAAATCTTTTCACTTGACTTCGACCCATGGCCACTCACGCGGTATCTTTGCAGTGGAATAGCCTACATACACTTTTCAGTTCAAAACACCGGTATTACTATTAGTGATCCCACTAGCCTCAAGCGTCATCTCAGGATCTCCAATCTGACTATCTCTGCTCTTCCGACCGTGTAATACTCGGCGGTACTTAATACAGAGACTTGGATTCTTCTCCCTTACGGAGCCAACTAAGTAGTCCTACAAAAACTTATATGTTCTTCGGGACCGGAAGCGCAATTTTGTGGTCTTTTGGTCTCAAGTGGCATCTCAACCGAGGCATCAGATGAATGGAGAAAATTAATTGATAAATGGCTTCAAAATCCGTCTTCAAGTTCGGGCTCGGGACCGGTTGACCTTTCTGCTTTCAGAGATTTCTGTCATTAACAAATGACGTTGTCGATCCATCAGTGGCTGGACAGTTAGATAAACATCCCTCGTAAACGAGATGAAAACTTACGGGAACCATTTTTTCTAAAGGAGTCGATGTCGGCCAAGGTGTAGCCGGATGAATGAGAGCATCGACACCTTTCAAAACGTCGGGATCGATTTTGTCCTCGAAGATATCATTGACTTCAGCGATGCTCAAGCGGTCGCCGTACTTGTCGCAAGCTTTCTTCATTTATTCAGCTTTTGAACCTTGTGTCACTCTGGAACAAGATATGTTAGCTGATTGCCAGTGTAGATGTCAAAGAAAATAATCAGCAGTACCCTACGACATTGTATCCCGCGTCCAATAATGCTTTGACGATATGACTTCCAACGAATCCTGTAGTACCAGTAACCTGTTATCCAAATTCATGAGTCAGTTCTAGGAAGGTTATCGGAGATGAGTCTCGACGCACGAAAACTGTCTGGGTCATCTTGTAGTTATAATTATAAATGGGTGTTTGAAGTATGATCACAATGTCCTACTAACATCTAACTCTTTCACCGCGAGTCAATCATTCAGTGTCAAACTTCGCCATCTATCTTTTAAAAAGTGTACACATCGGCCCGTTTACAGATTCTCATGGTTTTGAGTTGAGAATATAGACTATTCAGCACTTGGCAACCGCATTGATACCATTAAACTTCATACAGGGTTGTTGGCGAATGGGATTGTTCAGCCACACCTTAGGACCAGCTGTCAGAAGTCCGAGGAAATACATAAATCGCAGACCACTCAAGGGACTTGGATGGACCTCTCAGTTGTTGAGCATATGGAAAATGCTAGAACACTTCAACAGAAAGACGTTGTAACATTGCACCGATCACTTGTCCATAACTAGTTTCTCATCACTGGGACTACGGCCACTTATTTCATGAGACATAAGACTGAGGGTGTGAACGAGTGAGTTAACTGTTCAGATTGAGGTTTGGTAACAAAACTCTCCCGTTTCTATGTAGTCCACCGCACGGAAAGACTGAGTTCACAGATTATCCGTGAGCCACTTATTGACACTTTGATGCTCTTGAATGGATTGTTTGGTCTTAAGATGGGTGATTATTAAGATACGTGGTGTTTACACTACTTACGAGATAGCCAATCCACTTGAAGCTGGTATCGGGCTGCTGATTCGGGCACGATGAAGTGGAAACAGTTTAGGTAGAGAAAAAATTTTTTTTGACCATTGTAAAGACTTACAATGACTTGTCTTGAAGATGCTTCGGGGAAACATTACGTCTGTACCTGTTGTTAAGTATTCTGGACCTGAGTCCGGAGACTCCTGAGAGCCAACATAGAGCGGAATATCGAAACAGGAAAGCAAGGTAAAAACGCCGAGTCAGGGCTTCATAATTCACAGTCGTTATACAACGAAGAGATAGTTGACTTACCAGTGTCAACCACGATGGCTCCGCAGCGCACTGATGAAATACTTAGACGTGATGCTGACCGGGGGCTAGTACACAAAGTATACTTTCAAAGAAAACCTTGAAGGACGAAAAATATGACAAAGAAGGAGCGATGTCGGGAAGAACAGAACAATAAACGCACGTTCGGTCCTGTTCCGAGAATATCCAATGCCTACATGATATATGGGCCATAAGGCCTGAGGCCCTCTTACAATTTCAATAACCAGTAGGGCCTGCTTTCGCGGCAAAGCCCGCTACCCACCAGATACCTCACACTAAGTGCATAAAGTAGATAACGATGTACATTTGTAGAACGTCCGAATCAATTAATATCAACATAAGACTACCACTCTCAAGTATCTAACGACCAGACATTGTTTCCGCCCATCTCCCCCAGGTCCAAGACCAAGTCAGCATACCTGAATACGAACGTCTTGTTATCTTTCCACGCTCTCCAACCGCAGTAAGAATCCGGCATCTCATCCATCAAAGGAACCGGCTCGAAACCATCCAGGCATTCCCCTCCAATCATCTGACCGTCCCGCGTCACTATCACACTAAACGACTGCCGCTTCATAGTCATAAGAGGATAGGCCGTCACCAGGCCCCAAGAGGTCAAAAACGATGAAAGCGCCGTTTCTGGGGCTTTTGCCAGAATGTTCAAGACATGCCCACCGTCTGCATACACCACTTTGATGGAATTGTTCTGGTATAGAATCAGTGCCAAGACGAAAAGATTCTCGCGAAATAGCATGCCTTATATGACGAAAACTCCTGCATGGAGTGAATACCACTTTCACGTCTCCCATCGGTTTCCGAAACTAAGTCCCACCCGAGTCGTCGTACCCACTTCGGCTTGGAAACTGCAGGACAGTATAACACAAGATCATGCCCTGGTTCCCAACGTAATACTCTGAGCATCGAGAGAGGCAACGCGCCTGCAATCACTGAGTTGGACCTTCGCAAAAGCGAGAAAAACACCGGGAACCGGTTCGGGCTGATGAAGTCAAGAAGCCGAGCGTGCAAGACTTCGAAGAAAGCGTTTCGGACCCCCACACGGACATGAGAGCTCGTATTAGAGAGGGTCACCCAATCTTCGAATGGCAGTTCTTCGAGGATCTGGAGCAGAAGGTACGGATCATCGCAAATATTGAGGAGGGACATTGATCACCAAGTCACAAAAGCTGAGTATTTAAATCAAGTTATTGTACACAAAGAGCAACTACATTTGATCCCCAGGGACCACGTTTCATTTATACATAAACACTCATCGTCATTCGACCACCGGCAAGAGAACGAATGTACGTCTAACCACGATCGCTCCAGGCCGACGCACGGAACTCGGGAGTCGACAAATTCGTTGTCGTAGCGGAACCCCTTCAAACAGTTCCACCCGATTCGGAACCCGAGCTCGAGCTCCCGTATACAGAAAGTCACTCTGTTGAAAGTGAGGTTGGGGTATCCGCAGTATACACCACTTCCAGACACGAAAGTGACCAGAGCCGACTCTGCTGCCTGCGAAACATAGTGAACGGGTGAAATGGAATATACGCCAGTCAGGGTGACTATTGTTCTCTATCGCCCATGTCAGTGTTTGAAGGTAACAAAGGCCCACGAGAACGTACCTTTGTGGTAACAAATCGTATTGCTTTAACACCTTCACCCTCGGTTTTCCCACACCATCGCCATCCCAGGCTATTCCCCCAAGCCCACCACTCTTCGACAGAAGCGATTGGACACACGAGGTGTAGGTTTGACAGCGGATTAAGAGTGTGCAAACGAAGAACACACAGTGCGACTGCACCCACAGCGACCGTTCCTTCTTCGGACATCTTCCTTCTCAAAGCGGCAACCGAGACACGATCCGGGCACCAGAAGTCGAGATAGCTAGAGAAATCGTCCGAAAGGATGTCCGCGCACGCTACGCGCGTGGCTTTGCAAGTCGAACGCCAGGCTAAGAAGTCGTGAAGATTCGCATGTGCAAGGATTTGTGAAAAGAGTTCTGGTTGGAATAGAACGGAGGTTGCTGCAGTCATGGTCTTGTTCTGTACCACTTCTCCGTGATATATACACCTCAGTACACCAGAGACTCCGTCTTCGATGGCGAGGAGTCAGCACTATTTGCAAACCATAGTATGCTCGATCCCCCGCAAAGTATCCAAAACCGATTGCTTGCATTTTTCGGTAGAACCCTAGCTAGGGCGGAAATGGTGATCTGCCGTCTCCCGTTCGAGAACCCGGGTGCAATCTCAAAACATCCTGAAGGATTCGCAATAATTGACCCCTTGCGAAACATCAAAAACGGATTGCCAATGTGGAGGTGTCGCTCCGACGAGTTCCATTCGAGAACACGGGCGCCATGTCGAAACATCGTACAGGATCGCCGGTTACCGACAGCGAACTATCTCCTCAAGATTTACAAACTACCACCCAGAAAATCCGCATTTACAATCACATCGGTTGTCAGTCATGAACGATTAACTTGAATATTATAATGTCCAGAAATATGCAATTACAACTCCACTTCGCGCAACGAAACACCTCACTGGAGACATCCAAACTCCATGATTGATGCACAATAAATCATAATGCCCCTAGACAACCGTTAGCTGCGCTTTTTCTATCATTAATAAACCACCTACCTGTACCGAATACTGTCAGTCAGTGTACATTGCAACAACGTACTACGTTCGATTGTTCGCTTGACCCCCAGTATTTGACGGATTCGATTATTCCGACCCCTGCAAGCTACAACCACCACTTGAACACCTTCAGCGGTGCTTATATGAATGCAGAATTGATATCGCGCAGGACTGTAAACGCCGCGAGGAAGATCATCTAGCCAGTTGTTAACAGCCAGATCATCCAGACATGTCCTTCCAGACCGTTGGTTGTGCAATGGGATGGGCACAACGGACAAACAATGGCTCTCTACATCCAACAGCATACCATTTATATGATCCTACAAGCGGTCAATATAACCATCGGACGAGAGACAGTACAACGAATACTCACATTACCTTTCCAAAACATCGACGATCGTGAGCATGGCAGGCCCATGTCACAAATTCCCAGTTTGTTGTCTAACACGGCAGGCGGGGATGGCGTGAAACGCACACATGATTCGTTCAGGCAAACTTCTGAGAATTGCCAGGCAGAGCTGCATTCAGTCGTCGGTCGGAAATCATGACGTGCATGCAGAAAGAATATGTCACCCTTCGTCGAAGCACTGGGTGCACGGAAATTACACGAAACAACATCATGTGCTAAGGTCCGCCATGAACTTGGGCAGTCGATACACCCCATTTCTGATGTCGTGTTTGTCGACACCGGTTGGAAGCCACGTCGTTTCAGTCGTTGCCATCGGATATTGTCTGTGTAGTGAGAGCTGTAGTCGAATCTTCGAAACCATACTTGCCGTTTTTGGAAAAGCGTCGGGTACATACACACCCAGGTCGTTGCCGAAAAGGCGGTCATGTCCACAGTTGTCGGAGATGAGAGGAGATGGATATACACGGCGCTTGCAATAGGATTTAGGTGTATGATGCGGATACGTTTTCGTATGACGCCTTCGCCGCAGTGAAGCACTGTTACAATGGAGCTGGATTCCCTCCACGGACGATCAACAACATACATACATTTCTGGACGTAACTGCTAAGACTCGTCAGTGGGAATAACAGGTGAATTCGCAAGACACGAACCCTAACTTCCGGAAGTACAGACATGCCAGGGCTGCATACCGGTGGTCGATTAAGAAGTCGAGGGATTGCGGGCGCCAAGGCAGTTGAAGAACGCAGCTGTCACCCCGAAATATATCCACAGTCGACGTACTAATCGGTGGTAGCAGACCAACCAATGTCGCAGCAGAACCGGTAATAACTGCATTCCAGCTCTCCATTTCAACGAGCAAGTCGAACGGGCAAGGAACAAATAACGACAGAACCATCCTGATTATTGGCAGCATACGACAGAGTGTGAGATTGGGGCAGTTGGTAACGATAGCCAAGTTTTTAAGATCAATGGCATTATCTAGAAAAACAGCTGTCTGTGCCAATATGTCGAACGGCATAGTCGTTAAAGACATCGATAATTCTTGTCGAAATAGATGAGCAGAGGAGAGGGAATCTAACACTTTTGCTCAACAGACCAAAAACTCGACTGATACATACAAGCATGACGTTGGTAAAAGCAAATACATTCATAAAGGAAATCGATTGTAAACAGCCGGCTTGTGGAAACTATCAAATGGGGGCCTATGGATCGCCATCGGATTCCGCCTGTCACGAGCAAATCAGGAACACCTTGACTTCGACCGCTTTGTCGGACTCACCGTAGGAAATAACCCACCACGGGCAGGGTCCTCCCAAACAGCAAACCATGGCACTACCCACTCCAAAATCGACAGGGAATGCGCAACCAAAAAATTGTCCTGCGTAATCGTCAGCTGAAAGCGAGGATTGAAACAAAAATGAGTACCAAACGACCCGAACCATCCTTTTCAACCACCAAATGGAAATTCACTACCGCAGAACAATGTGGAGTGAGCGCCTTACGATCGCAGTCCCAGTGGTCGTAGAGTCCCACTGACGACCCATGATTTTTCGGTGCAGGAAGGATGACAACATCAGGACCGGTTGACACAGTTGTAATTTTCGGGCAATACGTGACCAATATGTATCGCTTCTCAATGTTCGTGATATCGAAAGACCAGGACTTATCCGTGGTTGGTTTATGGGCCTGGGCTAGTCAGAAACACATTGACGCATCAAGTAATAACCCTCAGACGCACCGACTCATCCAACAGCGTAATGCAATCTAGAAAGTCGCTTTCATGACCATTGATTGGCGCCAACTCCAGCGTCAGCCAAGAATCTGCCGTTGTAGGCTGGCGAAGACAGTGATCAGTATAAGATCTAGAGTGCAACTAGGAACTCACAGCTCCGTCCCTGGCAAACGTCCAAATGTTACGAACAACGCAGTACAACGATACCGAATCACAGGATGCCATGAGGGTTACGGAGGGGACGAGAGATGGAACCCGTCACTTAAGCATTCGGATATTTTGAGACAGGAGACGTTTGACAGTTTTCAACCGTGAAACTTGGAGCGGACAGAGAGAAGTTGGGCGGATGTGCTGGCTACAGGTCGAAAGGTGTGGTGA
Organism: Dendrothele bispora CBS 962.96; assembly: GCA_004369135.1. Lineage (NCBI taxonomy): Eukaryota > Fungi > Basidiomycota > Agaricomycetes > Agaricales > Dendrothele > Dendrothele bispora. Next base: position 126,230 of record ML179264.1, on the reverse strand, counting down.
GTCACATGGCTATCACACGTTCACCGGTACAGGAAATAGAATCTTTATGAAGCGTTCACGTAGTAGTAATTACAAAACCAAAAAATGATACTAGTAAACAGAGGAAGCTTCCATGAGCCACCGGTCTAGGCATACGAAGTTGAACAGACCAACGGCCATAGCAATTGTGAAGTACAATAAACATATAACGGAATGAGAAAATCAACCCCTGGCATATACATCCAGTCACTGAACCATAGGGGCAATATCTGAATGAAAGAAAACGAAGGAGAAAACAGACTAGTAAACAAAATAAAAGGTCCACGATGCCTTGTCAAACATCAAGTACGCTCCACAGTTCGTTGTACTCAACGACGCGCCTTCTTCTTCCCAGCCGCTTTGCTACTCTCGACGAGGGGCATGGGCTCGTCCAAGTCAGCATCAGCTGCAGTGGGCTCGTCCAAGGCAGCCTCAGCAGCAGACCTCGTGATACGCTTCTGGGGTCCACCTAAAAGAGATTCAAAGTTGACCGGACCGTTGCTCGTATTCTCACCAGCGTCACCCTCCTCCAGAGCTACCAGGTCGGAAGTGTCATGTTCTTCTTTGGTGACATTAGTGGTTGGGGCGTCCTTCTCTTCAGGTCGAACGGGGTTTTGGTCGGATGGGTCCAACACCTGTATCGACTTCGCGTTGAGCTGGTAGATCTGTTCATAATAATTAAAACGATAGTCCACACGCAGCAACCAGTCATACCTTCCGACTTCCCATGTTGAAGATGTATAACGTAGCTTTCACGAAGACAAGGGACCCGGGCTTGATCCACATCCAAGTGTCATAGGGTGGGATCAAGTTACCCTGGGGATCCCTAATGTCGAGCTGCTGCAGCTTGACGGACGGAGAATGGTCGAACCAAATACCACCGTACCCAGGGAGCACGTTAGGGTTAAAGACGTCTCCGACCTTCCTGGTAATGGGTGCGGAGGAGGAAGGTGCGGTGCCTAGCGTAATATGAACAGATGGATCACACAGAAAAACCGGAATGCACTCACCATTATCCGCGTCAGACAAGGTATTCTCACTGTCCTCCTCCCCCAAAGTTTCCTCCTCGGCAGAAACCTTGGTCATCTTCGAGGGAGATGGTGTCGCACTAGCGTTCTTCGGGTTCTTGCTAATAGAAAGGACTGAGACATAGCAGGCTAAGTAGTGATAAAACGAGAGAACATACACATATAAACCATCTGTCGTGATAACAATGATATCCGGGTTTTCATCAGGATTGCTGCGCGTAACCCACATCTTCTGTCTCAGCTGGATGCTTAAGTTCAGCAAGAGGATTGCGCGTGTAGAAGTAAGTCAACTCACTGCGTCAGGGTCTTCAATCACGTTGTAAAGTGTAGCAACTTGATTATGGAAAGTCGCTGTAATTCGTTTCGTTCCGTCTGTCGGCACTTGGAGCAGCCAGCTCCATTTAACTTTCTGGTCGTCTTTGATAGGTTCAAACTGTTGGAAGGGACATTAAGAAGGAGAAACTATTAAAAAACAAAGAACACTAACCTTTCCAGTTGGAGACACATAGTTACCAACAGCATTGCAGGTCGTCCCTGGGGCCAGTTCGCCGAAAAACTCGGCCTCAAATTCCTGTCCCTTGGAATTAACGAAGCGCTCGTGTCCACCCCAATGGGGCACCTTCTTGAAGTGGACACCATAATCCATGGCGGCAAGAGAGCGTGGCCCAAAACCGAGTTTTGCACGAACCATCGTGTCGAACACGCCATTGAGACGGGTGCGACGTTGGGCAGCGGATAGGGTAGCAGAAGACGAGGTGGACATGGTAAAGATGCAATGAGGGGTCCTACCAGATGCGAGATCATTTATAAACGCCCAAAGTTCTGAAAAAAACGAAGCTTGCAAATGAACGGACCGCACCCGTTTCCAGACGAAAATCTTCCTTGGACCGACAAATTTCAACATGCCACACTGAAACGAAAAAAATGGACCACCAAGTAACAATTTCAGAGAGGTATATGCAATCGGAATTGACGGGTACTCACCGATCTACGACGTCCGCCCTCAATCGACAGATACTTTTTTCATCCTTTTCGCAGGCTAAAAGAATCGGATGAGGATTGGAAACACCCACACGTAGCACTAAAGAAACTCACCTTTGGGGCGCTTGCAGTAGAGACACCCTTTCTCTTTCGAGATGGTGCGGAAGATGACGTGGCAGGAACACGTGCAGAAGTTGATGCACTGGATGTGACTTTCGTCAACTTGCGTTTACAAACTTGCGTGGAGTTGTCCGGAGCATGTGGAGGAGAGATTGATGTTGACACCTGGCTCTGAAGATGTGCCAGGCGTGCAATGGAGGGCTTGAGGGTCGAAGTGTTTCCGTCGTGAACTAATTGGTCACAATCCGCAACGTTGCGTCCATGTTGGCGGAGTAAGTCATGTGCTTGCGTGACCTCTACCGATGTCCCATGTCGGACCAACGTCCTCAAATGTAACAACTCCAGTCTTCTAGCTTCCGTTCGTGCATCCTCCGATTGGCGGCATTGGATTTTGCCTATATCGAACTCTCGCAGCAGCAGTAAGCCGTCCAAAGATCGTACACGAGAAACCATAACATACGGCATTTCGGAGCCCCTGCAGGATTGAAGGTCTACAATAGCATGAGAAAGAGTTTGACCTTGCGATTTGTGAGCCGTAATTGCAAATGCTGGGACAATGGGTAATTGGGTGCGCTTGAAGGTGCATTTCTTTCCAGAATGAGGGTGGTGGAACGACAACTCGACGGTATCTTTAAGTGCGACAAATTCGGAGTTGTTGAGATGAGGAAGCGGTACGGTAGTAGCCGTGTCAGAGGGTGAAGATACAACACATGAAATAGCATGTCGTTTACCACTTTTCCCTAATTGATATCGAATACTTTTCAGAGTACCAACACACCCATTAACAATACCACTGGCTACGTCAAAGTTATGGGTAATCATCACTGGCATACCGAGGACGAGTGGGAGTTTACCCATTCGTTGACGTGTTTTGCCAGAATCCATAGTTTCCAGCCGGGTACTTAAATGCTCGGGGAGTTCTTCACCTTTTCGTGTGTCTAAAGCGTAGTACCAGTGCAATGTCCTGCCCGTACGTCGTGCAAATGCTTCTGACGCTTGAATATTGATTGCGTCTTTTACTCTGTTCTCTGCAACGATTATAGGCGCAGCGCGCCAATGAGGGTCTGCCCAATTGGGGTTGACATTGACAAGAGTGCGGCTGTTCAGCAGGGCATAATCATCAGTTGTACAAGACCCAACTCTTAGGCGACTGAGTAAGTCAACAAACGGTTGATTGTTCACTCCAGATTGACGCATTATCACGGTTAGGAACACAACTGTATCAATCGCATACCAAAGAAGTTTGCCAAAAACGTTACTCTGACCTCTTGTTGTGCCAACTTCGGTCGTTTTGACATGGGTAAAGAGGCGGGGGTCATTGACAGGAGGGAGCTGCGCAAAATCACCAGCAAAAATGATGTTGATTCCCCCGAAAGGTGATGTATTGTGCTTCGCATCTGAAAGAGCTTTACTAATTTTAAGCAAAAAATTGCACCCTATCATTGATACTTCATCCACAAACAGAAAGTCGACGCCTTCCCACATTGCAGTGAGATCACGGTTTGATTTCGTGTTGACAGGATCGCTCCGACCTATTTGACCGATGCAAAGGGCTGCATGAAGTGTCATCCCAGATATGTTGCTAGCGGCAACGCCGGTGTAGGAGGCCAAACGGAAACGCCTGGTCTCGTTGCGGTGATCAAAGAAGTTTTTAATTGCATGAATGACATGCGATTTGCCCGTTCCTCCAGCACCTCCCAAGTACATGCGCAAAGGGGCTTCTTTTCTTTCTAGTGCATAAGAGGCAACAATCCTGAAAGCTCGCTCTTGTTCAACATTCAAAGATGGCTGAATGGAAGCAATGAATTCATCGAGATCAAAGGGTTCATTATTTACAAGCGGTTTGATCCCACTCTGGATAGTGGTTTGAGCTTGAAGTACTACTTGTTTTTCGTTTGGTTCAGAAGCAGGAAGTGTCCGTAATCCTGTCAGAGTGTCTACAGGTCCATTCCCATTAGAAGTAACCAATTGTTGCTCTGGTGATGTTGCAGCGTTGATCCGCCAGTGTTTCCGTCGTTCTTCGTAAGCTGTCTTCCATTCTATCTCCAACAATGGGTTCGGATCGCTGACTAGTGTTACATTGGATTGTTCACTTGCGTTCCGATCACTTGACACGCTTTCGATGTTATCGTTGAATTCAAACATACCAGCATTCGAGACAGATTCTAGGCATCGAATGACCTCATTATTCGCTCGGTCTTCTTGCATACTTCTGGACATAGTGATAGAATCTAAATGGTCAACAATTGCACCGAAAGCATCATCGCTGTTGTCAAAATCGTCATGAGTTGTCCGACCACGCACTCCAGGCCCAGGTAATGTCACACGAACACGATTTCTGCGGTTGTCGAAATGATCATCACGACTGTCCCTACATTCATGATGAAGTTGCATGTTTGTCATCAAGTCTAGTTTGTCAGGAGAGCATGTTTCTTTAAATTCTTCAAAAGCTTCTGACCAAGATTGAGAGGGCAGTCGCAGGTTCGAAGGTGTTCTCCATGGTTTGAAAAGGAGTAGCATGCATCTACAATAACGCTGGAAGACATCTGCCCTATCTCTTCTCGGTATCGCAGGTCCGACAGGAACCACTACAAATTTCTTTTGGTAAGAGCGAACTTTTAACTGGTGCGTTGCATGTTGGGGATGTGTAGGTAAGAAATCAAATCTCGGCCTAGTCTTTGACACACTAGCTAACACATCTTCCACTGAAATTGGCTGATCGTCACAGATATCCTCATCCTGATTGTCGTTGTCTATGTTATTATCGACGGTAGCGTCTTCCGGATCCATGCTTTCCCTTTCTAGGTCTGGCTCAGGTGGTCGTGAAGTTGAACGTCGGACTTTCTCTAAACATGATACTGAATCCCACAAGCAAACGTCATTTAGGTTGTCGTGTCTAAAGAGGTAATCATTCAGTATGTCAGTCTCTGCCATAAGTACACCTGTTGAGTCGACAGAGACTCTAACTTCTTCATTTTCCATGAGCGTGACATGTTCTTCGGGCTCGATTTCTGTTGAATCTACAGCTACATCATCTGTCTCTTCGGTTCCATCCGGATTGTCATCAACTAGATCATCATTCACGCTTGAAGTGTAACACTCCGGTGAAGGGTCAATACCATTCACGTACTTTTCTACATAATGCCAATACAAACAGCGAAACGAATGACTGGTAAAGTGGTCCTCGAAATCCATGAGGTAGGAACAAACTTGTTGAGCAGACAACTCCTGTTGACTGATCATAGAAAAGGCGCATTTCTGTAGCACTTTCTTTCCTTGTACTGCAATGTCATCGGACTTATCATCAACATTACCAATCTTACGGATTGCGACTTCGAGAGCGGCATATGCAACATGAGCTTTTAATTGAGTCTTCGTAATATAGTCGGTAATGTAATAAGATATAGCTTTCGCAGATGCACCAGAGCCGATAAATTTGATATCCATATTACAACGAACGGCTTTGAGGATGGTTTCATTATAGGAATTAACCAACCCGTCCGTACATCGAAGCTCGATTTCCCCAGTCTCCGGGTTGACTGCAGTTTCCGGTCGGGAATTTGATTCGTCTAGGTCAAATCGACAAAACTTGGGTTCGCCTTCACGACAATATTTATAGCAAGTTTTTGTGTGTACATGCAGCTGACAAGCGCTTACCAGGTTATGGAAATCCTTTTGAGTTGCGGGCTGTTGTTGATTATCTGGAATGTTGACAGGTATAGCACGAACACTGCATGGATGAAAAGTGGAAGATTGCACAACAGGCGCATCCGGCACATCCTCTGGGACACATGTAGAAATCGTATCTTCAAGAAAAGCGATCAAACGGGATTTGAATTCTTCATCTTCCAGAACTCGATCTCTTAGTTCATTGGGATTCAAACTACCTTCAACCCATACAAGTAAGTGACAATGAAGGGAACCACGCCCTTGAGCTTCGACGCAACCGTAATAGGCTCTGACAACACCAAGGACACCACCTTCAGTATTCTTCCCGCTTGGATCAAATCCCAAGATTGCTGAAATAAAGGCTTTCATGTAAAGATTGAAAAACTTTGCGGCCACGGCGGGATTCTTGGCAATTAAAACGGCTTGATCCCAATAATGCGGTACTTGGTCCGGCAACAGATTGTCCACATCAATATCTGCCCCGGCGAGAAGTTTTACAATCGGATTATATACATCAGCAGGGTTAATGGTAACGAAAAAACTGGGAAGGCCATGAGAAATCTGTAGGCCACGAATCTCGTTTCTCATAGCTGTACGGGATGATGCTGAACCAGGCACGTTCGAGGTTATCACATTCACTTCTTTCAATAGACGCAGCACTTGTCGTTCCTCATCAGTGGTCGCAGTACTTGTGTCACCACGTGAGACTCTCTCTGTTACACGATGTACCGTCTCCGGTGATATACTGGCAAGACTGGCCGCGAATTGATCAAAATTGGCGCGTTTAACTTTCATACTGGTGCGAAGCAAAATTTCCCTGCGTTGGAATATATTGAATGCAGTGAACAAAAAAGAATAGTGTTCCTGGAAGCGACGGTCCGATAACGAAAACAGGTGCTTTACATGTCTTTTAAATGAGACCGCGCTCGTGCGCAAGGTATTCTCAAAGCCACCGATCCCGTAGGGGAAAAGTGTTGGATATATCATAGGAAAAAGATCGGGATTGTAGAATTCATTAGCGGGAACAGATTCATGGGCTACTTGAACGTATGCACCACCTTTATTCGTAACGTGTCTCATTGCGGCTGCTCGCAGCTCATTTGCAGATGCATTGCCGTCAACATCTGTAACAACTACACTCTCGAAGGGTATTTCCATGTCCCCTCGGGTCGCTGCATCTGCAGGCTGCTCAGGAGTAGCGGCAGAATCATATCTAGAAGTAAGTGTCTCCAAGGTTTCGCTGACTGGTACATGCTCAATATGGACGGGCAATACGTAGTTTTCAGGTAAACTATCCAACACGCCGTTGTTGATTTCTATGTCTCTGTATAGCTTGTTGTGGATTTTCAACCAGCAAAGGGCTCGCCTGACAACAGCAGGTCGGACTGTTAATGGTTTAGCTTTTGTACGGAGCCATTCTTCGGTGGGTGGTTGGGACCCTATAAACAAAACACAAATGGGCGAGGAAATCTCTTCAATGGAAGGAGGCAATATTCTAGAGACGGCTGATGGTTGCTGAGGATAAATAATTATATGACCTTTTACACCACGCTGTGTTATATCTGATTTAGCTTGATCCTCTTCTTTTAATTGAATGATCCAGCATTTCGCGCGGCAGCGTGCTATCATTGCTTCTTCTACGACCGTTAAATTTTGCAGCTCGGGGGGTATGTCACCAAGGAACATATGATTCGCTAGAGACAACGGGGGTACTTTACCGGACAACAAGCTGCGGTGACATTCACGACATAGAATTAACGACGGGTCTGTAGAGATAGATGTATCAAAAATCACACCCCTTGGATCAACCAATACGTTTGGATGACCGGGTAACGGGGCAGGCACAGGAGGCGAAGGACGGTCAGTGGCAAGCCATGAAGGATCTGCGACAATACCATTAGAACGACGAGTATCGGGGCGCTCGAGTACAGAGAGATCGCAGTCAGTAACCGAAAGCACTTTACATTCGTGTTTTAAATAATCACCGGCGCAAGAAGCACAGGTTGCACTCGACAGCTCTTCACTAGATGTGATTTTTTTGAAAAGCGAAAGAATCTTCTCTTTCAGACTTTTTGGAACAAGCTTTGGCCATTCAGTGTGTACTTGCTTGATTCTTTCCATACGGGAGGTGTGTAAACCACTCGAGGTTTGTTTGCCTTTTCGGAGACGACTGATGTACGACTTCAGGGTTTTACGGAGTTGTTTGATCGTGAACTTGGGATCATAGGATATTCCCAGTGTATCCAATAACTGCCTGAGCGGCCCGGACTTGAGTACACCATGTAATTGGGAAAGGAGGGCAATTTCATAATCAGATGTATCAGACAACGACGTAGTGCTATTCGATGTCACAGATTCAACAAAACTCTTACAAGCAGGCGCATGGACAGGTGGATCAGATTGGGAAGCGTCTCGTATGCTACAAAAATTAAAATAACAGCGTGACCGACATACATGTGAAACAATTTCTGAACGCAAAGTATCCACAGTCGATGTGTAACGGTCAATAGCTATCATATGTGTGTCCGCGATGTGTAAAAGAACCGGCCGGGTCAAGGTACGCAGTGTCTGCAAAAGTGTGGGTGCAGAGAAGTTGGGATCCGGCAAATGGTAGTCAGCAGGGGGACAAGGATTTAGTGTTGCGGGTGAATGAGGAGAGAGTTTACCAGTACGGCAGGTCATGCGCAGCGCGGAAAGGATTTCTCGGCGATTATGTTTCTCGACTCCGAGTGCCTTAGCAACCAATCGCAGATGATCCAACTTCAAAAGTTTACTACTAGCTGAACATACAATATCGAATGCTTGGGTAGATAAGGCTTGACTTGAGGCAAAGTCACGGGCAACGTGTCGACAAGCTATTTGAGAAGAATGGTAGCATTGTCCGGACATTACATGAAAAACAAGGGCAATAGTGCATTGGTGTGCGGAGGTAAGTGATCGTGTGTCAACGCCATGGTTGGCGGCACATTGGTGGAGTTTTGGGATATCGTTAGTGAAAATGTTGCAGCGGACACCCTTGGATGAACTACCCAACAAAATTTCCCTTAACTTGTCATCGGAAACGGATGCGGGAACATCTGTAGGACGGAGTACATGTGACGTGTCATCATAATCAGGGTTCTCAGCTGTGCTGGAAAGGGGATAGGATGACTCACTCCGGCCTGCCAAAGACGGAGAAGAGGAAGAAGTGGTTGATGTACCCTGCACAAACCGTGTGGGTAAGCATTCGGATGGCAGTCGCGTCGCTAAAGATTGTGTCCGTTAATCGTCGTCAATGAATATGAACTATCACGTACAGGAAGAGACCGAAATATTGTCATTTTCGGTATGAGGGGGTGCAAATCGAGTTTCCAACGGGAGCACAGAAGCAACTATACCCAAACCTGGCACCTGAATGCCAGCCCGCACGCAGAAAGCGAGGAAATCTTGTCCGACTACAAGGTCCTTGCCACCAATGGGAGAATCCGAAATGACGAAGTTGATTGGGACGGTGAAAGCGTATGAGTCGAGCGATAGTGTGAGGGGCGCTGAAAAACAGAGGCCATAGAAGGACGGTCGGAGTGATGAGACCGATACCTGAGAAATGACGGAGTACGGGGACATCGGATCGACTGTAGCGTCGACGTGTGTGGTAGAGACCCGGAACGACATGGTTGAGGGAGAGTTGAAGAAAGAATCAACGGAGTGGAGCGGATAAATCTGCAATCAGCACATGAGTATTACGAGGCTTACGGTTCAGCTAATCAGTATTACGAAACACGTGATTTTTTGCATTTTTATTTGCAAAAGCCTGAAACCACGCCAAAAATGAAAAAAGGCGTTTTTTGGGTCTACAGAACGCCAAGACCCTTAACCCCTAAAGGGGTAGCGGGAATAATTTTTTCATATATCACTGCGTCTAATCGAGATTTGTAAAAACTCCGATGCCAATGCAGAACATCATGCAAATGGCAGTAGAACGTATCCAGAGAGTCGGTCCCTGTCGCTAGGAACTGGGAAATCATCGTGTTTGTTCGTAATTGTAAGATAAGAAGAGGCGGATAAAATGTGGCTGGTAGCAAGGAAAGCAAATTGGAGAGTGAACGAATCAGAGGTTTTCAATTCTCTAGGGCAGGGGAGTTAATGCAAATAAACGAGGCGAGGTTGTGACATGCAGAAGATTATAAAAGTGGCAGTAAGTGAATTGCCACCAGAATCACGACTTGCGGCTTCACGGGGAAACATGTTGTCATTTTTCATTCCACTTTTCAGGCTGTTCGAAAAACGCAATGAAAAAGGAGTTCCATTCATCGGACAATAGGTTGGTTTTTCATTGCGTTTTTTGACCAAGCTAAAAAACTCAAAGGAAATGCATAACTTTTTGCAACAAGTCTTTCTCGAGGAAAGCGCATACCAGCCCCTGCCGTGTAACTAACTCCTTTCCTCGACGGATGTCTTAGAAGTGAAAATCCTTTGGTGCAACCATTGGAACGCAGCCAAATAGCGGGCCGATGTTATCGTGCAAAGACAATCCAAGAGCGGTTGTCCGTCGGAGCAGAAAGAAAATGAAAATGAAAAAAACGTTGCACGGAATCCCACACATGAGTTTTTACACCTTCTGACATGCGTTTCTTGTCTTCCGACGCGATAGATTGCAACTTCCTCAGCTGATCGTATTCAATTCTCTCTATAGACCATTGGAATGTATTCTACACCAACATTCCAGCATGACCGCGGCAGCTTCCCTTTACATCGAATAAGGATTTACAGGTGAAGTGAACATTTTAATCCAGTGGCCTTATGAATAAACAATGCTTTGAAAGCATCAAGTACCGAATATTCAAGACAAAAAAATGCCAGTAAGAGAGTGGGAGAGGAGAATTATTTGGTGGTCTGAGCTTCGACATCAACGTTACGGAGTAATCAGATGCCTACTATAGACTTTTTTGGACCAACTGCCTATATGATTTCATTGTTTTCTCCCCTCACCTTTTGGTACCATTAATTGTCTAAAATTTGGCATAAGTATCAGATAGCGATAAGTCACAATTTCAATAGTTGAACTTCTCATGCCGCCGATGGTCCGAGCCAGTGTATGACTTCACTTTGTTGAAATAATAATGACGGCGATATGAATCGGACTTGAGCTGGAGGAGACTACGAAAAGGTGAAGACGGTGGAGTTAGTGGGGAGAAAATACCTTAAGGTTTGTCGATGAATGAGAATGAGTTCTCCGTTTTTCATCAAAAACACGCACACGCACTATATTTTGTTTGTTAGGCTGTGGCCATCAATCAATCTCGAGAAATTGTTGGAGTCAAAAAATCTCAAGGATCAGATAAACAGCCGTCATCCGTCTCTTGTTGTCTCGTCAGCGGTCAGCACTTATTTTCTTAGCTCCTTCATTTTGCTAAATAGATAAATATGTACTTGCAAGCCTATTCAACTTCACTGGGCCGAGTCCCGCTTACTGTCTCTTTAAGAAATTCTCCATTCAATCTAGGAATCGAGCCAGCAGTCTGGAGCTTACCTTCTAAATCATAGCGACCTTTTTTCAAACGTATTGCAATGTATGATATCGCTCCTCTCCCAACATGCGGAGGAGGAGGAGGAGTCTATTAACCGGTATAAGGAATGCGTATCCGTACGTCTAAATAATTCTTCCTAGATCTCTACTATGTCCGACAGCGGTAGGATTAGGATTAGGATTAGGAGTAGAGAATGAAGTCGACCGTTGTTTTTCCTACTATATCGAATACTCACCGTCTGGCAAGAAGTTAATTACTGAGATGTTGACACCTGATATTATACATACCCCCAATACACAAATTCAGCCAACGGAGCAAGGCTGTAGACGTGAACCGCCATCATGATAACGTTTGACCTTCACTTCAACGGCCATTGATTGAAGGCCAAGGACAACAAGTCAGGGTCTTTTGGAATGAAATTTCCAGCAAGCCTACTCAGATAGTAGATATCATTGAACAAAGGATCAAAAAACCCGACATGAACAAAGCGATGAAAAAGGTCATATGAATGTCAGACGTCAAATAGGTGCCATCGACTCTAACAAAGATATTGCGATAAGCAAAGGCACTTACTACTCCGGGTCAGAGATATCCGAGGATACAAGAGTCCTAACGGCGTGTACGAGTCATTGCCTTGATGAGTTGAGTGGGAAGTTTGAGTTCATGCACCTGGAAAGGAACCTTGTTCGAAAGTCTTGATGAGATCTTGACGTACCTTAACCAAGACGTCGTATCAAGGAGCCTTGAATTCCGCTTAAAGCTTCCGATAAGTAAATGATCTTGACGCTCGAATACATGTCCTCAGGCACAGCCAGCGCTAGAATGATCCAATCGATATCACTATCGATGGAGTGTCTGTAAGTCAGAAGTACATTGTCATATGTCATACGCCACATAACGTGGCATGCATAACTCACGAATCAAAGCCCGAATTCTTGGCCATGCAGTCCATCTAGTTTGAGTACAGTCAGCATCAATACAGAATCAGAGGGGTAAAGGAGCAGCCTAACAATCCAGTTGGTCGGATCTCGACCATTTGTTTATGTGACAACTAGAGTTTCCGTCTATGTGACTAGAATGATAATAAAGTACTCCAGTAATTCCCAATCCCACGTCTTTACGAGGTAAGCCAATTATTTCAGTTACTTAAAATCGAGTTCCAAAAGGGGCGGCAAGAGCCCCTGAACTCCTTCCGAATTGTGTTATCAGACTATGCTGAGTAGCTGCCGTAGTATCTTGCCGGTAAAGTGCATGCAATAGCGAGAGTAGCTTATCTCAAAAATCCTAGGACACAAATTGTGAGGTTTTCCGTCTTCTGGATGGCAAAGTCCCTAGCCATGAAACGAACCGTAGTGAACACATTATCGAATGATGGAGTAACTGGAAACAATTGCAAAGCATTCAAGAAATAAATTTCAAGCTCATTTCAACCATAGGACTACAAGATTTGGGCTTTCAGCGTTCACTGCAAATTGAAATTACCCATGGACAGAGCGGTGTCACGCACGAGAAACTCTGCATGCAAATGTGTTCTGTCCGAGTCTATCAGGTGAACAAACGCTACTTTTGCGCACAAACGCCACAGGATTGATTCCTTAAATTATACGGAATGCCTCCATTGTCTGAACTCGGAGGTTGTCGTCCCTCGGAGCTTTTCTACTCCAGCACAAGCTAGTGGAGATGCCCGAATACCTGTACGCACAGATGAAAATGGACTAGGCCGTAATGTGTAAATCGGAACCAGCGCCAATGACGAATATACTTTCGATTACAGCCCATTTCAAAAAGAGTTGACGCTCAATTTTCGCGTTCTTATTACTAAAGATAAGTTCATGCTTTCTTTACCTGACCGTAGACGACTCGAATCGGAAGACCCTTTTCCAACTTGCGACTGAACGATAAGCTAGCAGTACAGTGTATTACTATCCGGACGTAAAAAACAGGTGCCTGCAGCATTGGACAGAAGGGTCAATTCACCAATGGCGGAAATCTGGGTAATTTCAATGGTAAGAGACAAAATGTATTGACACTTGATCACTTCCACCAAAATGATACATTGAATTGATTTACCACCAGGTGAGGGCAAAGATTAGAATTGCAGAGTCGCAGGAGAATCCTTGAATGTGGTAGCTGTTAGGTGATTCACGGCCGACCCCGCAAGTTCTCCCCCTTCTCTATAGATCAACTTGAAGGTTAACAGTTATTACTATCGTTGGTTTAGCTTACAATGGAGTGTGTGGCAATCATATGTATCCGCTGTATCATATGTGTCAAGTCAAAGAGTGAATAACTCTCGTCGGAGGCATATAGAGAGCTCGGAGATGACCGATGGAGGAGTATGTTAGATCGAGAGCCTGAATTTTCGAACAGCCAAAATGCAGCAAGCAAGTACGGCGGTTTAACATCACCCTGTATGGGAATCACAAGCAGATACCAGCCTATTTCATTCCACTCGGTGTACATGCTGCAGCCTCAGCGTAGGTATGCTCATGTTGCTGCGTTTGGTGTGCAAAACTACAGAAAGAATGTTAGATGAGTTTGTCCGAAATCATGGAACCTACGAGAGTCCTGGAGTATAAAACCTCATCTCCCCGTTCCGTATTTCTTAAAGTTAGACATCCATCGACTGTCTTCTTAGTTTCTCTCTTCGTTGTCAAACGTTTCTAGTAAGTATTTGCATCGATATACAACAGGGTCGAGGAACTGACTTTCTCTTTTCCTAGACTCGAAGCCATGCCATTCAACGCCAGGACGTACCGTAACCCTCGCCTTTTGGGAGACTTCCTTCTCGTCGAATGTCAACACCAGGACGGCGAATTCAAAGACTCATCCTTGAACCTCACTACAGTCCTAGGCGTTGCCAATGGTAAATTCAGATGGGGCGGCCGCGGGTTCTCTTCGCATGCACGGAACATTTCCCTCGCTGGCTCAGAGCTCAGCGCTGACCTCGAAATCGGGGACCGCTGGGAATTTGATACGGTCGACCTTAGTACTCATATCCGAAACAACAACGGCGCACTGGAAATCTTCGGCGTTACGATGGACAGCCCGTAAGTGTTTACCATACCCATACTTACCACATTCGATTTCATGCTTACTTCGATACACAGTGGTGTTGATCCTTCTCCAGAATACTCCAGAGCTCCAAACACTTCTCAGACGAGTTCGACTACAACTAGAACTTCCAGGTTTTCTAGCTCGTAAGTCAATAGTGTCATTGATTGGTTCAAATCTCACCTGTCTTGGTTCTCTAGGTCTTCCGAGTCCCGATCGTCTTATTACTTCAAGAAAACAGTGTCTGCGGCCACAATTCGCCTACAAGGGTCTGTTCTTCACGCCGAGTGTCGAAAGGCAGATGGAAGCTCCGCTTCGTCCACGATTGATCTAGATGAGCACATCGGGGTTGTTAGCGGGAAACTTGTCTGGGGTCGCAAGGGGTTCCGCTCCAAGTGCACAAACATTAGGCTCGAAGAATACACTATCAAAGTTGAAATTCGCGACGAGGAAACCCATTCATCTGTCACTGCCGATCTAGATCTCACTCGTTACCTCCAAGCTTACGATGGCATCCTGGGCGTGAAAGTTGCAGAAGCCCCCAACCCTGAGCTGTCCAACCTGTTCAGCGAAGCGCGTTGGATGAAGCTCAAGGTCGTTACGGAGCCCGATGCCTCCATGGTCGTCAAAAATCCTGCATTCAAGGCTGCTTTCAGCAGTCTCGCCGAGTTGACCTCCAAACATGTGGTGACTGAAATGTCCGAGGACCTCGAAAAGTCGGTGGCCATGGAGATCAAGGAAGCGATGGGGGATAAGATCAAGGCTCAAGTGACCAAAGTGGTCGCTGACGCTCTGAGCGAGCAGGTCCGTTCCGAGATGGAGAAAAAGGTCGAAGACACCTTCGCGCTAGCCAAGAAAGCCGTTATCGAAGCGTGCAACCAGGTCGTCGACGCTGCCATAAACAATGTCACTATCCAATGCACCGAGTCGATCATAGGCCCTATGACGGACGAGATTCTTGCCAAGTGCGACGCGGCAGTCTCCAGCACTGTGAAAGAGGTTACCGACACCGCTATAAGCCACTTCCAGGAGAGAGTGGAGATCTTGATGGAGCGCGAGATTGCTTCAGCAGCTTTGCGTCGGGCTCGCACGGAGGCAACCTTCCTGAAACTGATGGCCGAAGCTCAGAGCGGCCTCGAAGTTTATTAAGCTGCCGTATGCGCTCCTCGATAGGCAGAACCCAGTCGAGAACAGTTCGTAGTCGGAGGGGATTTATGATTTTACGACCTAAATTTAACAGTAGCTTGTTTCGATAATTTGTCATTATGCCTTACCTTGAGTAGTATCTGTCAATTGTTATGATTTCTCATTTTGCAGTGAAATGAATTTTTACCGCCTCGGGCGCATAGCTTTCATAACCGGCTTCGTCCCTGCCGGGCTTGCGGTGGCCCAGATTTCTTCATACTACCCGCAAGATCAGCCTTGGGCGCCGCGCCTTGGAAGGCCGTAGCAGCGGTTCCAAGCATATGCTCAACTCGGCTTGAAATAGGCTCAGCACTGACTCTCGGAAAGGTCTCTCACTTCCATTCTTTATCCATCCAACGAAAGGACCACCATTCGCTTCTATGAGCAACTTCTTGATACTCCAGAAAGCACTATTTAGTTTCAAAATAGGTCGAGCCTGACTCGGACGTGACTGGTTCTCGCGATGTTTCTGTTTCTGTATTAGCTGCGACCAATGTAGGTATCGAAAGCGATGAGACGACAAATATAGCTTGATTGAGCGGTGTGTCGACATCTTCAGGTGCATAGACAGTGATAGCAATACACTTACAGCTATTAACTGGCGTTCCGACGTCATGACTCGGAGACGCAATAGCGGAGTGAACACGAGTATATAGTTTGAAAATAGATAACTTGGGAAGTAAAGGTCTGCAAGCAAACAGGGACGTCACAGGTCCTGTGGTCAGGAAGGGTTGTAGTGAGAAGAACGATACAAAGACTTACAACGACTTGTCTCGGTGCATTGGTGAGACACCGCATTTGTAGCCGTTGATGAGAACCTCAAAAGCAAGACCAGACGTGTCTGCGAACCAGCACAGGGCTGAGAGTAAGGCCAAATATACGAGAGCTCAACGTCAGAATGAAGACTCACAATCGTTACACGACCCAGAGATAATAACACCAGCCTCGGGAATGTATAAATGGCACGAAAGTGAAGCTGATTAAAGGTGTATGCAAAGCATACTTTTCGTGAAGACCTCAGAATAGCGTCAAAGGTGAGAAAGAGTTAAGAAACACGAGATACACAGACACACATACTTTCAATCCTGCTCCCAAATTCCCCACATCTAATCTACCCCATAAAGCCCTTTCACAATCCTCTTTCGCTATATCTCTCATCTGTTCCGGCACCTCTCCAATAATAACCTCGTTTAGATAAAGTGGTTCCAAGAAACTCGATCCCGAAGCCCCTTGGATCCCGAGAACATTCCAAGCAGCGATCTTGTCACTGCGCGACATCCATAGAGCTGGAGGAGAGTCCGCACGTCCTGGCTTGGTACGAAGCACACCGTAAAGAGAATAATTATCTCTTCCGCGTGCTGCCGAGCCTACATCTGGTTCCGCGGTCGTGCGTCATGAAGAGTCCTTTAGTGCAGCCATCTCGGAACCTTGAAACGCAGCGAGATAATGAGTCGACGTGTCACCACCTGCAGAGAGTTATTAAAGGTGACTTCTTTGAATAGAAAGAGAAGAAATGAAAGAAGTTTTATGTATGGAACAGTCAAGATGCACAAAATCAGTTTTACATCCTCTCGCAATGCATATTTCTGTCCATCTTCGTCTTCTCGACGCGCTAACCACTGAGACTCGACACCTCAAACTGACCTTATTACTTCCTCCATAAACCACCTAACTGCACCCCTACTTGCCAACACCTCTGCGTGACTATCATGCAGAGCTTCTCGCTGGATACCGACTCGTAGGTAGACATTTTGTTCCAGTGGCTATGGATATGACTTTGACGACATTAGTGATATTTTGCGGAAAAAAGACGGAATGGTTCATTGAGACGGTGGAGGAGAAAATTTGAGGGTCGCTAGGATTTCATCGTGAGAAACATCAAATGCCTATAGGCAAATCCTTTCTCTCACAGGTTCATCTTTGCAGTGAAATAGCCTACACATTAATACATTATATCTACTCGCCTTTTGGTCTCAAATGGGATCTCACATGAGGCATCAGATGAACGAAAAACTGCTTCAAAATCCGCTTTCGGACTGGCTGAGCTTTCTGCTTTCATCGGATGATATGATGGAAATACTTATTGTTCTGTATATATTCAGATAAAAACTACACTTTCAGAAGACAATACGTATAGATTTAGCCTCATGTCAACAAGATGAATGCTGATCTTTGCTCAGAACACAGCGCACTCGTAGCCCAAGGGGCAAGCTATTGCGTTTGTTTCCACCGAGTTAGATCTACATAACGAGATTAGATGAGTATTTTCAAGGCGTTAATCACTTACAAACACTAAACTCTGGTCGAGTCTTGTATCAATACCCTGCTTAACCCATTCCTCTTCCAAAACCAAATAATCATCTATCGTATTCAAGATTGTCTTCGAATTTGGTGGTTAGCTCCCTATTAGAATCCAAATAATCCTTAGTCAACATACCTCATTCCTCGTGAAGAAATGTTCCTTCTTGATCCCAAGTACTTCTTCGATCCTGGCGAAATCACAAGGCAAACGATAGTGCAGCCATTTAGGCGGATCCGTCTTGTTTAAACGAGATTTCAATTGTGGTCGAGCCTCTGCGAGGAACTTCAATGCGTCCCCGTATTCCATATCATGAGGAGACGCAATGATCAGTCGTTTTCGTCCAACGACAGATGTGGGAGGTGCTTTCAACGCTTTGACGTGACACTTGGCTACGTCCCGAACGTCTATCCAAAACCCGTGGTTAGGGTAACCCACTTCAGGGAATATGAGGCCGTAAAAAAATTTGTTAGTCGAGTGGTTCTTGGGGCCAGATTCCAGGTCGAAGAATTCTCGGACATATGGCCCAAAGTTGAGCGGGGGTAAGACTGAGAATGTGTCAATGACTTTGAGCTAAATCCAAGAAGCGTAAGAATTGTAAACTTACTCACGGCGACCTCAACATGAGGATATTTCTCTGCCCATTCCCAAATCACTAGTTCAGCGTATTTCTTGGAAACCGCATAGATTTGCATTGCCTCTTTGCTGGACAATACTTGCTCTTTAGTAATCGAGTTCCAATCTATGTAAATGAAATCAGTCACGGAAGCACAGAAGTTGAGTGTTGGTGCGAAGGCTAAAACTGATAATTAGGAGGTACCAACCATCATTAGAGTAGAATGGCTCTGTGAACGAATTCACCACAGACGCTAAAGATCCTGTCACGATGACGGATTTCACGCCAGCTTTCTCTGCTTGGTCGATGATATTCAATGCTCCTGAAATAGATTTCTGTCATTAACGAATGACGTTGTCGATCCATCAGTGGCTGGACAGTTAGATACACTTGAAGAAACATTCCCCCGTAAGCGAGATGAAAACTTACGGAAACCATTTCTTTTAAAGGAGTCGATGTCCAAGGAGTGGCCGTATGAATAAGAGCATCGACACCTTGCAAAACGTTGGGATTAATTTTATCCTCGAAGATGTCATTGACTTCAACGATGCTCAAGCGGTCGCCGTACTTGTCGCAAGCTTTCTTCATGTATTCAGCTTTTGAACCTCGTGCCGCTCTGGAACAAGATATGTTAGCTAATTGTAGATGTCAAAGAAAATAATCAGCAGTGGACGTACGCTACGACATTGTATCCCGCGTCCAATAAAGCTTTGACGATGTGGCTCCCAACGAATCCTGAAGCACCAGTAACCTGTTATGCAAACTCACGAGTCAGTTCCAGGAGGGTTATTGTAGCTGAGCGTCAACGTACGAAAACTGTCTGGGTCATCTTGTAGTTTCAAATGAGAGTGTTTGAAGTATGATCACAATGCTCTGCTAACAACATCTAACAACATAAGTGCTGGTATTTATACTGGGTAGACCTGTCGGAACCGTTCCGAAAGATTCTGCGCTTGGCCATAGTACGCTTAAAAACAGAGGCTTATTATCCGTACAACACTTCAATTTTTAGAACAAGATAACTGGATGGTATACCATGTCCACTTGGTACCTCATAACCGGCACTCCCTGAATATATTTTCAATGACGCGCTGGGAAGGCCACCTGGCAAGAACCAAGTTCAATCTATTTCATAAAGTAATGTGCTGTATGTCAAATTTACCCGTTACTCAGAGTTTATCCACAAATTATCGCTGACAACGGCGCAATGTGTTCAATACTTAGCGATATCCAATGGTCTCTTATACGGAGCCGCCAGCAGCCAGTTCTACCAAAAATTTTACGCTATTTGATATGTTCCTTGAGGCCCGAAATGGTTGACCATATTTGCCACCTGGCATATGCCGGAACTTATACCGATGAGAGAATTGCGAGGACTAGACTACACATTGGATGTTGATGTGCCAAATCGTCGTGTTCTCCCCAAGCACACATAGTTGTTTTCTTCCACTTTCTGCCTTCACGTCCACTCAGCTCCTAACGCGCATACATGGAAGGTTCATAGCCAGGACTCCGATGCCTAACTATGGTTCTTGAAGCCAGATGAAGTCGAACCTGTATTCGAAACATATGAAAATCTCGCTCCTTTCGAGTCCAAGTACATAATTCATATTTCGTGGAAATGCGTCA
This sequence comes from Dendrothele bispora CBS 962.96, assembly GCA_004369135.1. Taxonomy (NCBI): domain Eukaryota; kingdom Fungi; phylum Basidiomycota; class Agaricomycetes; order Agaricales; genus Dendrothele; species Dendrothele bispora. Next base: position 106,124 of record ML179264.1, on the reverse strand, counting down.
CAGTAACTTCCTGGATTATGTGATTTGCATCAAGGAAGTCCGGCTGTGATACTACTGTTAAGTATGTATAAGCTATGATAGTTACAAGGCCGGAGTTTACGAAGGAATCGCCCTTACATGCAACTTTAAGCCCGACTCGTTCACCGATGTGGTCCTGTTTGGACCGGAAGGCATTAGCTTTCCCGGCCCAGTAACAGCTGGTCATGGGCACTTGCTCCTGCCACGCGCGTCGCGCGTTAGCCCACTTTGCTTCATTTTGTTTAGGAAGGAAATCAGGTCGTCACTGCGAGGACATACATACATCACAGACCACTCAAGGGACTCGAATAGACTTCTCATTTGTTGAACGTACTTATAGAAAATACTAAAACACTTCTTCAGAAAGACGCTGTAGCAGTTCACCGAACACTTGTCCATAGACTGCTAGGCGCTAGTTTCTCATCAATGCGACTATGGGTGAGTTAACTGCTCAAGTCGAGGCTCGGTCACAAAAATTTGAATGTCGGGCAGAACAAAACGGCTAACACGTTGAACCCTGTTCCGAGAATATCCGATGCCTGCATAATAAGAGTCGTAGGGTCCTCTTACTATTTCATAATCCTCTTTCGTATATCACTCATCTGTTCTCCAATAACAGTTTGATCGAGATTCGCAAAAACTCCGATGTCAGTGCTCTAGGCTGATCCCGAAAACGTTCTACTTACTGCCATTTGCTTGATGTTCTATATATTGTCTCGGAAAAATCGCATGTGTTCGTATTTGCCAAACAGAGACAGACACAAAAATGTTGACTCGTAGAGTGAAGAGGTTTCCAATCTTCTAGGGTAGGGAAACAAGGTTTATCCTGTCGCGACATGCAGACCATTATGCAAATGAAGTGAATTGCCGCCAGAGCCGCGAGTTTGTTTGGTCAAGTTTTCCAATGGCCTCAGCAGTTCCTGAATAACTCTTTCCTCGACAGATGAATATAGCATACATAAGTGGTAATTTTATTGTTTGGCGGCGAGTTTGAGCATCCTGTTTTGGTACGAAGAAATAGAAAATGATGACAGAGGAGTCTATATCTGTATTTGTTGTAGGATCTTAAGCATGAAACGTTTTGGTGCCATTGGAGCGTCAGATACTAATAGCAGATTGATGTTATCATGCAAAGACAGCCCCAGAGCGGTCGTCCGACCGAAAAGAAAGGAGGAAAAAACGTTGCACGGAATCCCATCAATGAGTTTTTACATCTTCTAACACGCGTTTCTCGTCTTTTCCGGCCCCGACGCAACGCCCTCAGCTGATCGTATTGAATTCTCTGTATAAATCATCAAGCACACGCGCAATATCTTCAAGGTTTGTTAGGCTGTAGCTATATAACGACCTCAACCGTGCACTAGCAAAATACCGGAGAAATTTTTGAAGGATCAGACAAACAGCCATGTAGGAATCGGGGTTCGGACCAGACGCGGGAGGAAAACCACGATACTGTACCATTTCAATCAATTCGTCAGTCACGCATAACGCGGCACTTCGAAATTGACGAAATGTAACGCATGTAACGGAGTAACGCAGTGGTGTGACGAATTTTTTTCTGCGTTACACCCTAAATTTCATGAAAATCTGTCCAAAAATAGATATTTTTTGCCTTTTTGGACGAAAATTTCGGCATGTAACGCAGTAATCTTCCACCTGACGAAAAAATTTTTTCGTCAGGTATGTAACGGTAACGCAGGGGTGACGAATTGATTGAAATGGTACAGTATATATAGGGTGGTGGTACAAAGACGAGGTACGTAGTACATAAGGCGAGGCTATAGAGTACATACGGGAATAGCCGAGAAGCTGGAGTGACTACAGTAGGTGACTAGACGGAAACGTCAACACACCCCCATCACCGATACAGGAACGAAGGCCAAAGAAAATCATGCAGGTAATCATAGAATGGGGGAAAAATACATCCCCATGAGTGAGGAAAGTAAGAAGAAAGACAACAGTAAGAAAGAGTGGAGTAACACAAACATTCAAAAGAATAAAAATGCAAATAGAATGAACACCCCCATGAACTGTACACCTGAGATAAGGACCGCCAGGAACAGTAATCAGATAGTCACAGTAGGAATTGTCGCAGACGTAGAGACAGAGCTTGAATTGGGAACAATGACTGCCTTGAGATAGAAATGAGTCCTCTCGCGAGATAAAGGATAGTACTTTGGCATAGACGGTGATGCCTGACGGGTTTTGAGTGGTAGAAGAATGCGAGGGGAACGGTTTGATAGTATGATCTGCATATCAGCGCCCATAAGACATGAGGTGGATAGAATATTATGAGATGCAGATGGAACATGATAGCATAAGGTCAAGCGTAACGGATACTCTTGTTTCAGAGCAGTGACATGAAGGTCAACAGTTCCAAATCCAACAGCATCGAAGAAGTGACCAGTTGACGAAGGAAGAGTCTTCTGCTGTTGTGTGTATGTGGAGAAAGCTGCACGGTCCTGAATAAGATTAAATGTCATGACAGAATCAAGAAGGAGGCGAGTGGATAGAGATGAAGGGATAACAGCTGTAGTAGGTGGAATCAAGGGCTTAGTGGGTGTGCGAGTCATTGAAGACTTGGTAGAGGTACCAGGTTTCGAGGGTTTAATGGATGCAGAAAGTTTGGAGAGTTCGGTAGAAGGCAATTCTTTAATGGTGGCAAGGGCAGTAGAAGGAATGACAGAAGAATAAACTGAAGGAGGAGGAGTTGAGGGATGAAGACAAGGGCGAGAGACCAAGGATGCTGGGATGATGGGGATTGGATTACCATCCATCGGCCATGGGTCTTCAGGGGGATGAGGATAGCATGTACAAGTAAAGAAACCATCTACGGGAAATTTATCATCCGAAGACTGAGGCCACCAATAAGACATTGTGACAAGGAGCCTTATGTATATGGGGAAAAAAAATGAAAGAAAATGAAAACTTGTATAAAGAAGAAAATGATCTTGGTCCGATAAAAGGAAATGAATACAGGTATACAGAGGAAAATGATCTTGGTCCGATAAAAGAAAAATGAATACACGTATAAAGAGGAAAATGATCTTGGTCCGATGAGAGGAGAACAATGAAAGAAAATATATGTTGGAAAAGAAAAAGAGAAATGTGGACAACACTTAAGGAAAAAAGGTGCAAAGCGTTCAGGATATGTCTGATTGGAGAGGAGAAGCGGTTAATAGAAAAGAGAAGGTTGTGAAAGAACCAGGAAGGGTTATGCAAGAGAAAACTGGAAAGCTAATGAGAGAGATGAACGAGAAAAAGAAGCAAAAATGGGAAAGCTATTGAGAAAGACAAGTGAGAAAATGCAGGTAAAAAGTAAACTCGAGAGTCGGAATGAAAAAACAAGGCACAAAAATACGGAATCCGATAAACCGCAGAGTGACCAATAAAGGCGAGGATAAAACACGGAGAGAAGAGCACGGATGACCTGGTAGAATACGACCCGCAGGACCAGAGCTTGATCACTGCCTTGTGGGATAAGCCGGAATGTGTAACAGAAACTCGACAAAATTACGGGATCCGGAACCGCAGAGTCGAGGAAAATTGATATGATGAATTTTAGTCCCGCAGGACAAAGAGAGATGTGCGGATGAATGAAGATACGTCCCGCAGGACCAGAGCGCAAACACCGACAATTATGATCAAGATAGATGCCCCAAAGGCGAGAAGGAACGTGGAGCCGGAAGAGTCAAGATGACAAGTCGAGTCGACAGAAATACGGGATCCGGTGAACCGCAGAGTCGAAAGGATGGGGTATTCAGGAATGACGCCCGACAATGGCAAAAGAGAAAGCGGAAAGGCGAGATGCTGAAATCTTGAAGAAATGGGAAGAGGCACACAAAGGCGAGAAGCTGGAATTCCAGTGAACCGCAGAGAGGAAGAATTGGTGCAGGGACGCAGCCCAAGAAGTTATAATGACTGAGAAACAAGTTTCCGTAAAGGCGAGATGCGTGTATGATGAGAAGAAGGCCGGAGAAGGCGAGGATGTAATAGAAGACGGGAAAAAGAGGAGTAAAAGAGTGGTGAGAACTGACTCAAAAACCGCGAAAATTAGCCCAGTTTGCGACCCAAATAAGGCCCATAACCTGTAGGAATCGGGGTTCGGACCAGACGCGGGAGGAAAACCACGATATATATAGGGTGGTGGTACAAAGACGAGGTACGTAGTACATAAGGGGAGGCTATAGAGTACATACGGGAATAGCCGAGAAGCTGGAGTGACTACAGTAGGTGACTAGACGGAAACGTCAACAAGCCACATGTCAAGAGTTTTTCATGCAGCTGCATCAAGGGTGTCTGGTCAGCACTTATTTTATTGGCTCCTTAATTTTGCTAGATAGATCGAGAAACATGTACTTGCAAGCTTATTCAACCTCGTTGGTCCGATTCCCACTCACTGTCTTTCATGCAGCTGCCTCAAAATCTCCGGGTCTTGGTGTCTCATCAGCAGCCAGCACTTATTTCTTAACTCCTTTCTTTTGCTAAATAGATCTAGAAACATGTACTGGCAAACCTATTCAACTTCATTGGTCCGAGTCCCGCTTACCGTCTCTTGGATGGATGGCATCCTCCGTTCAATCTACTATACCTAGCAATCGAGCCAGTAGTCTGGAGTTCACCTTCTACATCATAGCGACCTTAAGCTTTTTCAAACGTGTTTTAATGTATGATGTCGCTTTTTTCACAACATGCGGGATGTGAATACGTCTAAAGAATTCTTCCTAAATTTCTACTGTGTCCGACAGCGGTACAGAATGAAGTTGTTTTTTCTCCATCGGCCAGACTGATCACTTACTGTCTGTATCTGGCGAGAAGTTAATTATTGAAACGTCAACACCCGACGTTGCACATATCCTCAATGCACGAAAGAAATCAACGGAACAAGGGCGTAGCTACTAGCCGTGAACCGCCATTATGATAAAGTTTCGTCACACCAACGGCCGTTGGTTGAAGGCCAAGGACAACAAGTCAGCGTCTTTGGAATAAGATTTCCACTCAGATGGATATCACTGAACAAGGGATCAAAAACCCGGCATGAACAAAGCGATGAAAACGGTCATTTGAATGCCAGACGTCAAATAAGTGCTACCGACTCTAACAACTTACTTCAGGTCAATTAAAACTTCAGATATCCGAGGATACAAGAGTTATAACGCGGAACTCAGGAGTGTGTGAGTCTTCGCCTTGATTATCTGGGGGAGGAGTTTGAATCCATACACCTAGAAAGGCTCCTTGTTTGAAGATCTTGATGAGATCTTGACGTACTTTAACCTGGCGTAAAACAAGATGTCGTTTCAAGGAACGTTCGAATCACCTCGAATTCTGCCTAAAGCTGCCGACAAGTCAGTAGTCTCGACGCTCGAATACATGCCCTCAGGCTAATTGTGCAGTTAGCGCTAGAATGAGAGATTGGATCCAATCGATATCACTATCGATGATGTGTTGTTTGTATAAGTTAAAAGTTTAGTTTATTATTATGCGTCATACGCCACATAACGTGGCATGCATGACCCGCGAATGTCTACCGGGATCAATCAAAGCCCGATTTCTTAGCTATGGAGTCCATCCAGTTTGAGTAGAGCTATCAGAGGGGTAAGGAGCAGCCTAACAATACAGTTCTTCGGATCTCGACCATTTGTTTATGTGACGACTAGCAGTGAGAGTTTTCGTCTAGATAACGAAGTACTCCAGTAATCCCCAACTCTCAGGTCTTTACGAGTATAGGTAAGCCAATCATTTCAGTTGGTGAAAAAATCAGTTTCCAAAAAGTGGCGGCAAAAGCTCCTGAACTCCTTCCAAATGGTATCATTAGACTATCTTGAGTAGCTGCGGTAGTATCTTGCCAGAGTAGCTAGCTTGTCTCACAAATCAAAGGACACAAAACGTGAGCTTCTCAGGATCCGTCTTGCAGATGGTACAGTCCCTAGCCATTAAAGAAACCGTAGTGACACGTAATCAAACGATGGAAATAATCGCAAAGTATTCAGGAATACATTTCAAGCTCATTTTAAACATAGGACTTCGAGCTTAGAACTTTCAGTGTTCACCGCAAATTGGAATTCCCCATGGACGGAGCGGTGACAGGCACGAGAAACTCTGCATGCAAACGTATTCTGTCCGAGTCTATCAGTTGAACAAGCGCTATTTTTGCACAAAAACGCCACAGAATGCCTCCATTGTCTGAACGAGGTTGTCGTCTCTCGGAACTTTTCTACTCCAGGTCAAGCCAGTGGAGATGCCCGAATTCCTGTACGGACAGATGAAAATGGACTAGACAGTAATGTGTAAAACAGGAAACGGGGAAAAAAACCAGCGTCATTGATGAATAAACTTTCGATTACAGCCCATTTCAAAAAGAGTTGACGCTCAATTTTTGTGTTCTTGTTACTAAAGATAACTTCATGTGTATTAATACCCGGACGCAAAAAATAGGCGCCTGCAGCATTAGACAGAAGAATGTTCAATTCGCCAATTGGCAGAAATCTGGGGAATTTCAATAGTAAGAGATAGTAGAATGTGTTGATACTTGATAATTCCACCTAAATGATACCACCGGGTTAGAGCAAATGTTGGAATGCAGAATGATCACTCCATGAATGTGGCAACTGTTAGGTACAAGTTCCTATCTGATCTACGGTCGACCCCGTAAGTCCTCCCTCTTCTCTGTAGATCAACCTGAATGTTAACGGTTATTACTATCGCTGGCATAGCTTACAATGGTGTGTGTGGCAATTAAATGTATCCGCTACATTATATGTGTCAAATCAAAGAGTGGATAACTCTCGTCGGAGGCATATAGAGGGCCCGGAGATCCGATGAAGGAGCATATTAGATCGAGAGCCTGAATTCTCGAATAGCCAAAACGCAGCAAGTAAGTACGACGGTTTAACATCACCTGTTGCAGGAATCACAAACAGATACCAGCCTATTTCAGTGTACATGCTGCAGCCTCAGCGTAGATGTGATCATCTTGCTGTGTTCGGCGTGCAAGACTACAGAAAGAATGTTAGATGAGTTTGTCCGAAATCATGAAACCTACCAGAGTCCTGGAGTATAAAACCTCATCTCCCCGTTCCGTATGCCTTCAAGTCTTCTGGACTACATTCACCGACTTTCTTCTTAGTTTCTCTCTTCGTTGTCAAACGTTTCCAGTAAGTAATTGCATCGATATGCAACAGGGCCGAGGAACTGACTTCCCCTTTTCCTAGATTCGAAGCCATGCCATTCAACCCTACAACGTGCCATAATCCTCGCCTTGTGGAAGACTTTCTCACTATCGAGTGCCGATGCCAGAACGGCCAATTCAGAGACTCATCCTTGAACCTCACTACAATCTTGGGCGTTGTCAATGGTAGATTCAAATGGGGCGGCCGCGGGTTCTTTTCGCATGCACGGAACACTTCACTTGCTGGCTCAGCTCTCAGTGCTGAGCTCAAAAACGGGGACCGCTGGGAATTTGATACGGTCGACCTTAGTGCTCATATCCGAGACAATGACGGCGTATTAGAAGTTTTCGGCGTTACGATGGACAGCCCGTAAGTCCTTCCCATACCCATAGTTACCACATTCAATTTCATGCTTACTTCGATACAGTGGTGTTGGTCCTCCTCCAGCATTCCCCAAAGCTCCAAACGCATCTCAGACGAGTTCGACTACAACTAGAACTACCAGATTTTCTAGCTCGTAAGTCAACGGTGTCGTTGATTATTTCAAATCTCACCTGTCATGGTTCTCTAGGTCTTCCGAGTCCCGATCGTCTTATTACTTCAAGAAAACAGTGTCTGCGGACAAGCTTCGCCTGCAAGAGTCTGTTCTTCACGCCGAGTGTCGAAAGGCAGATGGAAGCCTCGCTTCGTCCACGATTGATCTAGATGAGTACATCGGGGTTGTTAGCGGGAAACTCGTCTGGGGTCGCAAGAGGTTCCGCTCCAAATGCACAAACATCAGGCTCGAAGAATACACCATCAAAGTTGAATGCCGCGACGAGGAAACTCATTCGTCGGTCACTGCCGATCTAGACCTCACTCGTTACCTCCAAGTTTACGATGGCATCCTGGGCGTGAAAGTTGCAGAAGCCTCCAACGCTGAGCTGTCCAACCTGTTCAGCGAAGCGCGTTGGATGAAGCTCAAGGTCGTTACGGAGCCCGATGCCTCCGTGGTCGTCAAAAATCCCGCATTCAAGGCTGCTTTTAGCAGTCTCGCCGAGCTGACCTCCAAACATGTGGTGACTGAAATGTCCGAGGACCTCGAAAAGTCGGTGGCCATGGAGATCAAAGAAGCGATGGGGGATAAGATCAAGGCTCAAGTGACCAAAGTGGTCGCTGAAGCTTTGAGCGAGCAGGTCCGTTCCGAGATGGAGAGAAAGGTCGAAGAAAGCTTTGCTGTAGCCAAGAAAGCCGTCATCGAAGCGTGCAACCAGGTTGTCGACGCTGCCGTAAACAATGTCACCATCCAATGCACCGAGTCGATCATAGGCCCTATGACGGACGAGATTCTTGCCAAGTGCGACGCGGCAGTCTCCAGCACTGTGAAAGAGGTCACCGATACCGCTATAAGCCACTTCCAGGAGAGAGTGGAGATTTTGATGGAGCGCGAGATTGCTTCAGCAGCTTTGCGTCGGGCTCGCACGGAGGCAACCTTCCTGAAACTGATGGCCGAAGCTCAGAGCGGCCTCGAAGTTTATTAAGCTGCCGTATGCGTTCCTCGATGGGTAGAACCCAGTCGAGGACAGTTTGTAGTCGGGGGGGATTTATGACCTTACGACCCGAGTTTAACAGTAGTTTTTTTTCGATAACTGGAATGCTTTTATGCCTTACCTTGAATAGTATGCGCCAATTGTTATGATTTTTAATTTTGCAGTGAAATCGATTTTTACGGCCTCGCGATACCTACTGCGCGAAGCGACGGTGTCGGCCTATCCTTCATTGAGACTGACAACGATAAGGCGACAGAGCTGGAGAAACATACCAGGGAGAAAGAGGTCGAATACTCTAAGTCGAGCTGGCATGCGATGAAGAAAAGTGGGCCGTTAATTTTAACGAGGCCTCGTGGCAAGTACCACTGTTACCGGGCCGTCAATGCCTTCCGGTCCAAACAGGACCACATCGGTGACCGACTCGGGCTTAAGTTGCACGGCGGAGGCTGGCGTGCTGGGGATCGTAACATGTTGTCACTTTTCATTCCATTTTTCAGTTTGTTCGAAAAATGCAATGAAAAATGTGTTCCATTCATTGGATAATAAGTAGGCTGATTTTCCATTACGTTTTTTGACCGAGCTGAAAAACTTAAAGAAAATGCACATGTACAACGTTTTGAAACAAGTTTTTCTCGAGGAAAGTGCATACCAGCCCCTGCCAGTGCCATGATGTAAAGACGATTCGTAAATTCCGGCCTCGTAACCGTTGAAGACGCGGTTATGACGTAGTCTCGAGTATGACAGTGATAAACCGGTCCTGAGTCTTATCACCAATATTCTCGAAGAAATCGTTGTTCAACAGAAAACAGTACATGCCGACTATAGAGCTGTGCTAGGTCGTGAGCGTCGCCGTTTTGCTCTTATTCCTTCTCATTCTTTCCTCATTCTCTTGAGCGATTTGGCCGTTACTGGCAGTAACGAAAAATGACCCAGAAGCAAAATTTCTCAAGAAATTTGTGATTTTTGTTGAAGAACTAATACTGACTAGTAGTGAGTGTTTTTTTCTATTTGTAGACTATTCACATTCACTAAATATATCTATGACAAGGTGTGCATGAATAAGCAAAAAACAAGTGATTTCACTTGCTTCCAGTCATTTTTCGTTTTTGGCTCTGTATGTACTAGTAACTACAACATAGCATAGTCTTATGTTTAAATTCAAGTTACTTACCGGTATCTTGCAGCAAAACAGATAAGTAATAAAAATAACTATGAATGATTGAGATTTCGCTGCTTCATTGATTGGCTGAAAGCTACAGGATTTAAACACTCCTTTGTACACTACGGTTCCTTTGTACAGTTGCATTTTTGGTAGAAATATTGAACTACATTGGGTCAAATGGTGTTAATATGTCTGGTACTAGTATAAAGACCTTGAAAAATACTCTAATGGATGGAAATTTCGGAACATGGTCCGACTTGTGGTGGTCAAGTTGGTGTAAAATTGATGATTTGTCAAAAAATAGATTCTCTTCTTATGGGCTGCTGAACCCCTCTATTAAGGATATACCTTCATTGTCTTATTCAGGTAGATGATACGAGCATGTCGATACCCTTTTTGTACCAGTCGGCAGACGATGAACATGAACAATGGCCGAATTCCTCCATTTGGGTCGAGATTGTGTCATATCTGTCACACTGTCACACACTTGTCACAGCTCTCATGAGACAACATCTACAAGACTGCGACTCATGGAGGGTTATCAAAGCAACTGTAGATTGTTGCCAAAAGGTCTTCGATACTGTTCATGACAAGAGAATCAACAAAAACCATATTGCGGAATCAGAACCTTAGACCGCGACTGAAAGCGTGACAAACTGTATAAAGGAGTCGGAATGGCCAAATTTGGCATCCAAAATTCATTTGGTTATAGCTCAACTGTCTCTCGACAGAATCATCTGAAAATTAGGCATTAACCCCTTCTGATACCCTGCTTTCAAATGAGCTACCTACCAGAGCCCCAATGCTGACAGGTATGGAGTAGAGCGCAAAAACATTTTGGGTGTACAAAGGAGTATTCAAATCCTGTATATCGCCATGATCCCACTGTGAATTCTTTTTAAATAAGAATCTGGATCTATAGACTACTAAATCATTGAATTTCCAGGCTGAAGATTTTGCCTGTTTCCCGTTGTTCGGGAGGGAAGGGTGGTCCGTTAATTTTTAAATGCTCGGTCTGGAGTGGCGTGTACAAGACGTCGGGAGAAAGTGAGTCAAAAAAGCTGACGGGGCTACGTAGCAATACAAAAAATCCTAATACACAATTATATTGCTTGATAAGTAGCGAGAGCGCTGAGAACGACAACAAAAAGTCTCAAACTCTCGGACCTAGCGAGTTGCCATTGTGTTGAGACTTTTAAATTTAGCATCAGTCAAAACATCGTTCCCACTCCCAATCATTCATATCTTATCAACTTGAGAGTCGAGAGAAATGAACCATGCCAGTGTATGGACCAAAAATTGGAAAAATCGTTACAATTCTGTTTTAGATACCCAAGAGTTTGGAAGATCAGTCAATCAATCGAATCCTTCAATTGGTTATCGGCCCCTGGGACCTGGGATGACCCATCCGGTCGGGTTGGTTTACTTACCGAGGAGCCTATCAGTTATCAGCCCTTTGAAACCCATAACTTTGGACTTAGGCATCCCGATCTCCCCGGTTCAATGGAACACATGAATTAAATCCTTTTGTAACAATCTGGAGTTCAGTTGCTTTTCTTTGAAAAATTTGTAGACTTTATCACTCGAGTTTTCCAAGTCGTCTCAAAATTAAGTATGCCTTAGTGACTTTCAAAAAAATACCACCTGAAAACTAAAATTGGGAATTATGAATATAATTTTCAAGCTTTTAAGTACTTACTGGCATACAATTCTTGGTCAGACTTGAATCAGAAAGTGATTTTAACTAATTGTATGGCTATAGGGGAATCTTAACCTCACTGAGTCTTTTGAATGTTCTAAATTTCTAACTTTATTATGGACAAGCTTCTGAGTTCCATACAATCTATCTACTTATAGATCTCAGTTGCAAAAATAATTCCCTGTTCCTTGCATTGTTCTATTTTTATTATCTACAGCCTACAAGGTCTTCATTTCACATACCTGATGTTAAGTAACTACTAAAAGACCAATTCGAATTCAATTCTTCTCCCGATCTTTTTTCGAGAACAGTAACAGCTTGTCTACAACCCCATCTGTATTCTACTACTACTATGCACCCAATCACATTTGCTTTCACGAGTCAATCGACATAATATCAACCCTGTGTACTCTCTGATCTTTCAAAAACTGCGAGTTGCCGGTTTCTGGGTTCCAATTGCGCCATTTATGCATTGTTTCTATTGGGTGGAGCAGGAAAGGTGTACTTATTGTGTTTTGAGAGAAGCAAGCGAGCGAGCGAGTACTTTTGTTGTTTGTTGTGGGAGGAAAAAAGTTAAGGATCAGTAGTAAGTTTAAATAGGGTTTTTTTTTAGTGAGGAGTTACTACGTTTACATGAAACAACTGCGATGTTTAATTTTCAAGGAATCAGAATCACTCTCTCATTGGATAACCGTGAATTCTAATCTATCTAAAAGTGAGCGAGTAGTTTTGTTGTGGGAGGGAAGAAGTTGAGGATCAGTTAAGTTTGAATAGGGTTTTTTTTTAGTGAGCAGTTGCGAGGCAAATACGTTTACATGAAACAACTGCGATGGTCAAATTTATAAGGAAACAGAATCACTAGGACCTCAGAAATCCGTTTCTCATTGGATAACCGTACATGTAGACATGCCGGTCGACGTTGGCCGCCCGACTGTGCTGATCAAACACACGCGTATACAGCTTTTTGTCCCTTCGGAACTCTTCCCGACGACTCAAGTCCCTATTGTTTCGATGCTCTATGTTCGGAAGGCAGCATTGCAATCGTGATTTCTCCCGAGGGATGTTGCAATTTGTTGTTGTCGAACGCAATTTGACAGATCCGCTTACAGCTAAAGTCTTTGTAAACAAACGCCGTTGGCATTGAAAGAGCCACTTTGCGACCGGGATTGAATATGTGAATGAGGATCGGTCATCCCGGTTCTATGTAAAGCTCTGAGACTCACACGATCTATGTGAAAGATGTCTCTAAAACGCTTTTGGTTGGGGTTAAATTTGGAGCGTGAGTTGGTTGTTAAACAGCTAAGTAAGCATTTTACTTTGAAATTCTTTTTATTTTTTTGTTCATTTCCATGCATGTCAACTCTTCTTCAGATTAACGAGTTCTCTCTCTCCCTCGATTATTTCTTCGAATTTTAAGCAAAAAAGGTACTCGTTACTATTATTGGAACTATAAGCTCAGCGAGGGCGGTGCTGAAAAAATGGCTCAACTGACATCTACTGACATTCAGTTCTCAGTGCTGTCGTCCTCGATCATTCTTCTGTGAAACTAAATGAATGGGCCTTGAGAACAATCAACTCGGTTATAGAATACGACATCGATATTGTATACGTTACCGTTGTCCTGGGTTATGTGTCGAAAGTATCGTTCGACACTTTTCTTGCAGAGACGGCATTCCGTTCCCAAACGCTTTCTCCATTCCGAGCGACGTTTGAATTACATCCAACTACATTCCGACTCACACAAGTTCCATTTTTTCCATCCCATATAAACCAAGCTTACCCCAAAAACCTGGGTTCTTTGTTTCACACCACCTGCCAACCCAATCCGCCCCGCCCTAAGGTCGTTTCGTCCTCCAGGCTCCTTAATCCGTTCCAAGCAAAACGCCTCATTAGCCAGTAACCAAAGAGCTATTAGAAAAAACACACCACCATGATCTTCTCAACTTTCCTCGCACTCTCTGCTATTCCTTCGCTCGCGTACGCTCAATACGGTGGATATGGAGGAGGACCAACTACCCCGACGTCCAGCGCTGCAGCCTCTGCACCTTCCGCTCCTGCAGACACTGCTGGACATATGAACGTACGTCTCTCTTTGTTCCGTATTACCCTCTAGCCTGTGTTAAACCTTTATTCTTTATTTGATTCGAACGAAAAAAAAACCTATATACAGATCAACGTCGCGCCCAACGGTCAATTCATGTTCAGCCCCAACAACATCACCGCACCCGTCGGAACGCTCGTCACCTTCTGGTTCCCTACGTGAGTTGTTAACTTTTCATTTTGTGTGTGTGAATCTTTCATTGACCCATCGAACGCTAGCTTGAACAACGGCCCACACTCCGTCACTCAATCTTCTTTCGCCGACCCATGCACGTTCCTCCAAGCCAACTCGTCCTCCAACGCCCCCGCAGGGTTCGATTCAGGTCTCCAATCAGCAACGACGTTCACCATTAACGTTACTGATGACCAACGTACGTGTGTTTCATCTGTCTGTCTACCAATTTGTATTCACCCCTACATCAATCAATCCGACTAATATCTTTCGTTCAACAGCTATCTGGTTCCACTGCAAACAAATCCTTCACTGTGGTATGGGCATGGTCGGCAGTATCAACGCTCCCACAAACGGTACCAACACCTTCCAAGCGTTCCTCAGCGCTGCTTCGGCTATTGGGAGCAACGAAAAGACTGTAAGTCGTTTCTTTCCACTCTTTCTTGCTCCTTTTTCCACGCCTTTCTTCCTCTCCCAGCCATTTTTCAAATTACCCCTCACTCCGCACACACCTTTTATCTCCATATTCCCTCTCTATCTCCATTCCTCCATTCCGTTCCTTCACAATTTTCCTCCATTCCGTTCCTTCAATTGTGCCCCATCAACGTTTCGAACGCCCACCCGAAACTATTACAAACCAACTAACATGTTATTTACAGGAAACCGACAACGGCCCTGTCATCTCCGGCGTTCACGGTGTCGCCGTCAGTTCACCTACTCCTTCCGCCCCCTCCGGCAGCGGCAGTGGAAGTTCCGGTGCTCTCACCCTTTCTGCTTCGACTTCCCTTTCGATTGTGTTGGGAATCGTAGCTGGTGGTGCGATGATTTTCGCTTGAGGGCTCGAGGGCTCCCTTTTGATTTCATGATTGGTTGGGGGATTGTTTATTAGAGTCTATTTGTTGGATTTGATGGGCCCTGGGGAAAAAGAACTTGACACTTTTTGGCTTTCGGCTTGGCTCATATATGCGACCGTGTGCAATGTATAGTATAAAGTATAGTCTATTGCTTTCTACTCACTTGCATATGTATGGCATATACAGTACTACGTTTTTTTGCTACATCCTGTCCCTAGTACCTCAGATGTTACCCCTGCTAGTACTTACGTCCTATTATTTCTTTTGACCAAATGATATATTCATGATGTAGACCTTCGAAATCGCTCGGTGTTTTGGTGCTTCAAGTTGATGCTTATCGCTGCCTATTTCCTCGACGTGACCTGCGTATCAGTAAATAATAGACTCCTAGATCCGCACTATTACTTATCTATCTGGGAACAGAACTACTTCAAGCGTCTTAGCCTTTCCCTAGACCCAGACCCACACACTTCCTTCCCTTTCTTCTTTTCTTCCTTTCTCCTTCCTTCCGCTTTTCGTTGATCATTCTGATCATTGCATTGTCAATGTGATGGTCTATAATTACTCTCCACACTCAAAGAAAGAAAAAAGTTCCCATCCTACCTAACGTCTCTGTGAAATAAGCAACACAGTTAACACATTTCCGCAGTCGACAAAAGAACCCAGACTTTCAATGGAAGGGTATAATGATCATAATGATTATACAAAACAGTTTAATGATTCTCAGGAGAGTTATTCTAAGTATCAATCTTATCTCTATAAGTATGCTGTATGCATACAGGATTTAAACACTCCTTTGTACACTATGGTTCCTTTGTACAGTCACATTTTTGACTGAAATATCTGATCAAGTTGGGTCAAATAGTGTTAGTAAGTCTAGTACAAGTATGGAGACCTTGAAGAACACTTTAATGGATGGAAGATTTAGTGCATGGTCTCGTGGGGGTCAATTTGATGTAAAATCAGGGATTTGTCAAAAGTTAGATCCTTTTATTATGGGCTTCTGAGCCTCTCCGTTAGCAATATATCTTCACCATCCTATTCAGTTTGATTATACGAACATGTTGAAACCCATTTTGTACTGGTTGGCAGATGTTGAACGCTAACAACAGCCAATTTCCTCTATCTGGGTTGGGATGGTGTCACATCTGTCACAATGTCACACATTTGTCACAGTTCTCATGAAACAACATCTGCGACTCACAGATGGTCAATGAGGCAACATTCCAGCTGTAGATTGTGACAAAGAGATCTTTAATACTATCCATGACAAGAGAAATTAACAGAAACCATATAGGAGAATCAGAACTGTAACATGTGACTAAAGCGTGACAGACTGTACAAAGGAGGAAGAATGACCAAATTTGGCATCCAAAATTCATTTGGTTGTAGCTCAGCCGTCTCCCAACAGAATCACCTCAAAGTTGGAGGTATACCCCTTCTGATGCTCTGCCTTCAGATGAGATACTTACTGGAACTGCAATTTCAATAGATGTGGAGTAAAGCGCGAAAAGATTTTTAGTGTACAAAGGAGTATTTAAACCCTGTACATCCTAAGTACCTGCTTCTTCTTTGAGTCAAGTACCCTAGTCTATGTATGTAATTACGAGTATACATGAACTAAGTACATACATTATACCTTACACTTGCAAGCAGCGCATATATCTATAGATCGGAATTCTACCACCTGCCACACACTTCGAGGTGTATGTATAAAAACTCTTGCTTCTACATCATGTATGTACGTACGTGATCCGAGTAATTAATGAAACCTAACGAAAACCACCTCGAGCAGAAAGGTCTTTGATGATCACACTAAACGCATTTTGGATGTACAATAACGCTCTCGACCTCGACTCGGATCGGGTTAGGACGGGAACGGGATTGGAAGATTCAACGGGAGGATAAGTACGTACTAACGTATACGTACCATATCGTACCTAACAGCTTATATGTCGCATTTAGGTCACTGACAGGAGCTCTGACAGGTTCCTCGGGCCTAAAAAATTGAACTAAGTATAATAATAAATACAATGAAAAAGACTTGCCCCTGGGACCTGCTCGACCAAAAAAGAAAAGATGCATACTCGAAAAGATATTTTAGACTCGGATGAGTCGGATCTGAAGATCTGAAGGTCTTCTGCTGTGAGGAACGGGTATATATACTGGATCGCCGCCTGTTGCTATTACTGATCTTGTTTGATATGATAAGTACTTGGGACACACAGGTGTTATATATGTATCCGGAGAAAATGGGCGATAACCACATCGTGAGTCATCATGTCTGGTTTCGTTGATTCAATCATGTGGTGCTCTACTTCGTTGTTCTTCGTGTTTTGGTGAATCAGAGGACCGTCGGTCCACTTTGTCTTTTTTTCATTCTTTTTTCTCTCGAGAAAGATATATGACACTTCATATGCGAAAAACATTTCGTAGTAAGCAGGGAATACATAATGTGGTCGTACTGAATCCGTTCACTGTCCCACTAAACTTCCTGTCCGTGGCACCGAACCACCCCCATATAAGTCCTTCAACTAGAAAATTAACGACAACCGAAACTATCCCTGCGCCCCGATTTCTTTCAAGTATTTGATGATGTCCTCCTTCCCGCACTCTTCAGCTGCGTTCAGTGCGTTTCCATATTCCCCCCCCTGCGCATTGACATCCGCGCCCTTCTCAACAAGAAACTTCACAGTACCCAAATCCTCCGTTGCTGCTGCTTGTAGTGCATTCCCATATTCACCTCCCTGTGCATTGACATCCGCACCCTTCTCAACTAGAAATTTGACGACATCCAAGCGTCCCCAATATGCCGCAGTTTGCAGTACATTCCCGTATCGACCACCCTGCGCATTTACATCCACACCTTTCTCAACCAGAGCTTTGACGATGTCCAAATGTCCGTTACGTACTGCTACTTCCAACATTCTACCAATTGCCTCTTCTTGAAGTACAGCACCCCTTTCGACAAGAAAATCGAAGATGTCCCGATGACCCGAAGATGCCGCTGCTTTCAGCGCATCACCTCCCTGTGCTTTGACGTCTGCACCCTTCTCAACTAGAAACTTGACGATATCCAAATTTTCAGTTGCTGCTGCTTCCAGTGCCTTTCCATATTCTCCTCCCTCATTGACATTTGCGCCCTTCTCAACCAGATATTCGACGATATCCAAGTGTCCCCTATATGCCGCTGCTTTCAATGCATTTCCAAATCTACCTCTCTGCCCACCATTGTCATCCACATCCTTTTCAACTAGATTCTTGACGATATCCAATTGTCCACCACGTGCCGCTGCTTCCAACACCTTTTCATAGTCCTCTTCCCGTATTGCAGCATCTCTTTCAACAAGGAAGTTGAAGATGTCCCAAAGACCCGAAAATGCCGCCGCTTTCAGTGCATTAGCTCCCTGTCCGTTGACGTCAGCACCCTTCTCAACTAGAAACTTGACGATATCCAAATTTTCAGTTGCCGCTGCTTCCAGTGCCTTTCCATTTTCTCCTCCCTTTGCATTGACATTCGCGCCCTTCTCAACTAGATAGTTGACGATACCCAAGTGTCCACAATATGCCGCTGCTTGCAATGCATTGCCAAGCGTACGTCTCCGCGCACATTTAACCTTCACACCCTTCTCGACCAGAACCTTGATGGTATCTAAATGTCCACCACGTGCCGCTCGTTCCAGCACCTCTGCATAGTACTCTTTTTGTAGTATAGCACCTCTTTCGACAAGGAAGTTGAAGATGTCCCAAAGACCCTCTGACGCCGCCGCTTGAAGTGCATCAAACGCTCCCTGTGCATTGACATCTGCACCCTTTTTGACAAGATATTTGACCAGCTTCAAATTCATGCCATGGTGATCTACAGCTTCCAGTACTGCCATGGCATGTTTATACACCCCTTCCCCTGCATTTTCACCCTCCAAATTTCCGTCACTATCCAATTTCCCTAAATCTGCTGCTTTCTGAAGTGCAGAGATTAAAGCTCTTCTAACATGCCATATCTCGTCTTCAGCCAGCTCACTGTTCTGGCCTAAAACCACAGTATCTTATGAGTCAGGTTGTAAAATCTTTTGGTTCGATACACACCTTGTTCCAAAATCTCGTGTAGTTTCAACAGTTGGATAATCACCTGTTTTTGTAGCACTTTTTCAAATGCATCTTCCAGTGAGGAGCTTTATTAGGATAACAAAGGGATAAGTGGCTGTCAACATGACTCACCACTGTTTGAAACCATCTTTGTTATGAACTCGGCTACACAAAGTCGATAATAACAACTCTCATCACCCTTGAAGTCAAGAAATTGTATGATGTCAGGTAATACTCTATCGATCAGAGGTGGGTGAAGGTGATCTGATTACTACCAGTGAGAACTTGAGCAGGAATTATTGTCTGTTATACTGACCAAATGTGACTAGAGAGCATATATAACTGCAGGCCATTACTGATGCATCTATGGACTTTGGGATGATATCGAGAAAAAGAGCTTTGAAAGAGTCGGTACTTGGAGTAAGCATGCATAATAACACTACTTACATTCCCTGAGCCCATCGCACTTCTTTAAAACATTGTCAGACTTCTCATAAGCTTGTTCTTCTTTTTTATCAATTTGGTTTTGGACATTGAGGATATATTTCTCCGAAATAAGTTCTTTCACTCTCTGGGCCAACTCACGGTCATCGATATCAAAGTCCCGTACCCACTGTTCCAAAGCATCCCATGCAGAAACACGAACACCAAGATGATCATCAGACAGCATTATCATTGAGAGTGTATCAAAGATGTTTTTGAGCATCTCTGCTCCCCAAAACTTTTCTGTCAGTTTCCTGTAAGTGAAGGTCTAGCTATGATTCCAGACAAAAATTCAAACCAAGATTATAAATTTGATAGAGGAGCCTAATGGTCCAGAAACGATGAGATGAGGGTCTCTTGGGCTCCAGGTTCAGCATGTCTAGTAAATTTGAGGTGAGATGCCCCTCTTCCATTTGAGCTTGCAGTACTTTGTCTCGGAGAAGGTCTGAATCTTTGGGCGCCATTCAACTGACATAAAATTGAGCAAGAAACCAGAGACTTACCATTTTTGAAGAGGCTATACAGACATTCAACCACTCCGACTTCACATATTTCTTCAAGCAGTTTGGGAAGGGTCTTAGGAAGAACATTATTGACTATTTCAAAGTATGCCGAATCTTTGGATGCTGGTGGAGAACTTTATTTAAGGAAGGAGCAACAGCATTTGCAATGTACAAACCATTTCTGAGCACCAATGCTAGAAAATTGGTATCCAATAACTCGCCTTGAATGACCGGTTCAATGAAATCCTTGTGCCTTATCAAATGGTTAGCGCCACTATCTGTTATTGAGAATTAAATATGAGCGTTTAAGAATTTTGATGCTGGCACAAAGACTAACTTGATTTCGCCACAAAGAAAAGGTGAGGCAATTTATCTTCTTTGAGGTTTTGAAGGATTTCGTCGATGACACTCTTGTCAAAAAGATCCATCTCGAGGATTTTCTTATATTTCTCGAAATTTAACTGATCAATTCCTTGCTGGGGGTCCATAAGACCGATCAGCTCACTCCACGCAGTGAGATTAACCTCTTTGGCGGAAGCGCGAGGCGTGTAACTCTTATCTTTGCGCTCGAGGGCGACAGAGAGATGAATTAGCTGGCCTTTGGCAATGGACCTGCCCCGACCTTTATGCGGAAAGCTGCCAAAAGTCGTAGAGCAGATGATCATGAGTCAATGGGATATGGATTCAAAGAAATGAAACAGACCGAGAGACACTGTCCAGATTGTTGTCTTTGGTCCAAGATACGATAGGCAGGTATTCAAGAATTCTCCAGAGCCCCTTCAGCGACTCCGTGGGCTTATCGTCTTTAAGTGTTTCCCAACCTTTCCACAAATAGTCGGCATCTTCTCCCGTACGGGGCTTAAGTATAAGTCCGGCGAGATTGGCCTCGTTCTCCATCCACAAGAGAGGCAAGCTGGCGTTATTCAATTCCAAATTGTTCTTAATCCCTCCACCACTAAAAAACCAACACATTAGCGCTTGTTGCACTCTAGATTCTGGAATCGGAATCCACGTTACATGTCTGAGTGCGTGCCTGAAAACCAAACTTCTTTCGACTTGCGCCTTGCCTCCTCCTCCTTCTCGTGACGCTCCTTCTCTTGGCGTTCTTTCTCTTGGCGTTCTTTCTCTTGGCGTTCTTTCTCTTGGCGCTCTTTCTCTTGGCGCTCTTCCTCCTGGCGTTCCTTCCCCAGGCGCTCCTCTCGCTCCTTTCCCGGATGCTCCTTTCCCGGACGTTCCTTCCCCGGACGTTCCTTCCCCGGACGCTCCTTCTCCGGACGCTCCATCTCCGGGTGCTCCTTTTCCAAACGCTTATGCCCTTCTTGTGGTTCCTTCTCCTTCTCTTTCTCCTGCTGCTGACTCTGAGTCTCTGGTTGGCGCTCGAGATATTCTGGAATAAACTTGACACGACGCTCATCTAATGCTAGAGCATGGCGGAAAAAGCAAATGTGGTCTGTCTGATCTTTGAGTAGGAGAGGTTTAGACCGAAATAATCCAACGGAAGACACAGTGTCCCTTGTATCTGATTTCAGTGAATAAATTAGACATTGAAGCTCATGGAACACACCAGGCTCCGACAAAGTGAACCTGTACATTTGAGTGCGAGAAGGTCCTTTTGAAGTTGGCGACCTGGTCTTTAATAGATGAATGCAAGGTCCTCTTGGACTTATCAACCTGGTCTTGATCATCATTCTTAGGGCTGCTTGTTCCCCCGTAGTTGACGTATCGATGGTAGAGATCATAAGCACTATACAGTGAAACAGTACCGTGGTCACTATACTGTTACCGTCAATGAACGACATACGCACAACGGTATCATGGATTTGTTTCCTGCTTCCAGTAGACCTAGCTGGAGTATTGTCAAAAATAGCAGGTAGTATAAGCTGACTGAATAATTACAGTGCCAATTATCCCGGCTAAGGTACGTATTTGATATGCGCCCCTCGAGAATCCTAAATGACTATCAATATAGAGAACAATGAGATTGAAAATGAGCAACCAACCAAAGAGGAAGATTTTATCTCCCGGAAGGTAATGATCCATCAACCATCGATCTGGTGTGATCCAAATTAGCGATCAACTTCAAAAATATAAGAAATTGAACTCACAGGCTTCCTGGACAAGTCTTGCAAAACGCCTGATTTAAGATTACGGACATTATTGAGGGCCCAAACATAACAAACAGAACCTTCTTTCATACCAAGCAATGGCCAGATCTATCCAATTTCCGAGTTTGACCTTCCAGTGTGTAATGGCCCAAGGTGATGGTGGAAGTGCAGTGCCAATTCCACTGATGTAACATTTTAGTTGACGCTGATCCTTGGTGTCAACGTGACTATGAAGCTCAATGACATTTGTGTTCTGGTCAGGGAGCAGTGAGTGAACATGTAAAAATGCTTATGGCTTTCGAATGAAACTGACGTTGACTCCAAACTGATTCGAAGTCCCATCAATACTGACTATGAGATTTCGACCCTTGTAATTTTCACGGCATTTCTTTTCACATTTCCCACCGTTTTTCGAGGAACAGTAACAGTGGTCGCCGCATGTGCAGTCGCAGTCACAGCCTGAATCACATTGGCATCCACACTTGGTCTTCTTCGGCTACGAAAGGTTTTTAGAGGCGAGGACTTCGGATTTCACAACGAAAAAATGAAAAAAACTCACGTCGGATTCTGTCAGCACCTTACTACTAGAATGGTCAGAAACACATTAGATACTTATTAAACTACTTTCACCTGCTCGGCCGATTACCACTGGATCCATGAGCCTGGGATGGGTAAGGAGCATAAGTCTTAGTCTCGAGATCAGGGGCAGCTTCCTCTTCATTCGATCTAGAGCTAACATGATCCTCCGACTGCCTAGTAAGCAGTATAATGAGCGAACATCAGTACTTACTGATTAAAATACTCTTACCTGTATGGCGGATCGGAACCACTCTGTGCTTCATGAAGTCCTGAGACGCCTTGGTCAGGGAGTTGTAAAATGGAAGGTGAGCTCATGTCGTCGTCAAAACTATTGCTAGACTCTTTCAAAGTTGGGTGTCAGACGAGGGTGGCTTTGGACTGGATATTTAAAGAGTTGTGGGAGGACCCAGGGTTGAGCGGGTTTGAAGCACGTTCACGGAGGTCAATGACTTAGTCAACAATAGTCCGACCTGAGTTGATTGAATATACATTCAGCTTAGCTCCTTTTGTACTTATGAGAACACATTCTTGGCTACCGCCGTTGACCAAGGATCCAGGACATGCAATTGAACGAAGTATCCCAACCATTTTCCATCAGTTCCTCAAGGCAAATATCTAGTGCATTTGTGTCGCATCTGACAGGTAGAATGCTTTGGGTCGTACAGGTGATAGCTATATTCTTTATGTCGTTAAACTGAATTCTTTCCCACTCGCTCTTTGCCATGATAAGGCGCGAAAGAAATTTCCCGCGCGTCAATCTTGCAAACCAATCTTCCATGGGCTGTATCTCCTTCATTTGTTAAGATTTTTACTTCATTTCTACACATCCTTTACGGTACAATTCATAGCTCACTGGCACTTGTCACACCGAAATGAGCATGCCTGATGACCTTGCGATCTATTGGCTTTCTTCCTCAGGATCTGACCTATAATGAGGCAGACAAGTATCAAAAGTTGGCTAGGCAGGCTAGCATCAAGAGAACCAGAAGTCACTGAAGAAATAGATCAGAAATACTGAGGGAATGCAAGTTACAATGGTCGGAAGATTGGATCAGAAGATTGGTTTGGGTGTGTCACTTTATCCTAAGATGTGTTTATTACAGCTCCAAAGTAACTTCTCTCGGGGACTCCTTCTCCGACATGACGTTTCCTCCGTGAGATCGCACTACTCGACTGACTTGATTACGAGGCCCGTTAGGAACCAGAAGCTTCCATCTAGGTCGCTGACGCCCAACCCAATAGAGATGTTCAACGGTCATTTTTACATTTTCGGACATGTCCGGACGCGCGCTTAAGACGCGGTTAATCTGGAGTACAGTGAGAAATACCTCAGCGAAAACTTGAAATTTTGTATGTTATGAATGTTAGAAATTACCATCTATGCATTGATTACGAATTTTTTCTGGGACCGTTCGTCCTTTCACCTTTGACCTGTGCATGTTTTTTCCACTTCCTGAGTCTGTGGCCACTAAAGCCGAGTTTTTACAAAAATTGGAACTTTATTCAGAACTTGCCTGAGCCACTCACGCCGAATCTCCTCCAAATTTGAACCTTAATGCATTTGTTAATTTCCAGCTTGATAACGGGGCCTGACACTCAGGACAGATGATCTATAGATACAATGAGGGCCGCCACCACTATGATATGTGCATGCACTCGTAATATATCTCATGTGCGTACTTAGAATAGCTCCCTCGAGTCTTTGAAAACCATTACGATAACTATTGATACCCTTTCCATTGAGTGTTGGGTTCTCTGATGACTGTTCCGCAGTGGGGGGCTGTTTGGCACGATGTTAATCTGTATATAGGTTTTCATTCAAATCAAGGAAGAACAAAGAGTTAACATGAGTTCAAGAGTGATATGTTGAAACAAAAACAAAAAAAGGAGTGTTTACTATTCTTGTTGGCTTTTTACTTAGTATAAGAATAATGCGACCTGGAGCCTCGTAAAGACTGAACAACTCATACTCTCTCTCTTACAAAAAGAAGGAGACTCGCAAGTTTCAATCAATATATATGTTAGTACATGTACAAAGTATGTAAAAACGTGTCTTTTCTCCGATCGCCGCGTCAATTGCCCAATGGTTCACCAGGACCCCGAGTGCAAAGAGCGCAGACTGACGTGTTTATATACATATTCACATACATATAGATAAAAAAGTGAAATCTCATTCTTTTGTTGTAAATACACGCTTGGATCTTTCACGATCTTTCATTGATCACAACACGTCGAAATTAGCTGTTTTCTGATACGCCACTCAGCTAACTTCCACTTACTAAGCCTGGAGCCGTTCTCCATTACGAGGGTGACTGAAGAGAAGGACTTGCCCTTACTCAACGCAGTCGCTCAGCTGCTTGTTGTCCTAGAAGTGGCACTTCGATAGTAGAGATCATAAGCACTATGCAGTGAAATGATACCGTGGTCACTTGTACTGGTATCATCAATGAGTGACATACACACAATGGTATCATGGATTTGTTTCCTGCTTCCAGAAGACCCAGCTGGAGTATTGTAAGAAATAACAATGGATAACTTGAAGCTGATTGGATAATCATAGTGTGAGTCATCCTCGCTAAGGTACGTATTTGATATACACCCCTCGAGAATCCTTAATGACATTAATATAGAGGGCAGGGGGACTAGAAACATGCAACCAACCAACGAGGAAGATTTTATCTCCCGGAAGGAAATGATCCATCAACCATTGATCTGGTATGGTTGAAATTCACGATTAACCTCAGTAATATAAGAAACTGAGTTCACAAGCTTCCTGGACAAGTCTTGCAAAATACCTGGAGTATCGACATTGACGAGGGCCAAAATATGACGAACAGAACCTTTGTTCATAGTGACCAAGCAATGGCCAAGTCAATCCGATTCCCAAGTCTGACCTTCCAGTATGTAAAGGCCCAAGGTGATGGCGGAAGTGCAGTGCCAATTCCGCTGCTGTAACTTTTTACTTGATGCTGACCCTTGGTGTCAACGTGACTGTGAAGCTCGATAACATTCATGTTCTGGTCAAGGAGCAGTGAGTGAACATATAAAAATGCTTGTGACTTTCATGTGAAACCTACGTTGACTCTAAACTGATTCGAAGTCCCATCAATACTGACTATGAGATTTCGACCTGGCTTGTTATTTTCACGGCATTTTTTTCACACTTCCCATCGTTTTTCGGGGCACAGTTACCAGTAACAGCAATGACTACATGTGCAGTCGCAGTCACAGTCTGAATGACATTTACATCCACACTTGATCTCCTTCAGTTACGAAAGGTTGTTAGAGACAATGACTTGATATTTCACAACAGAAAAAATTGAAAAACTCACTTCGGGTTCTGACTCGGACGCCTCACTACTAGAATGATTAGGTACCTGTTGAATACCTGTTGAACTGCTCTTACCTGCTCGGCCAATTTTCACTGAGGCCATCAACCTGGGAATGGTAAGGTGTATAAGTCTTGAGATCAGAGGCAGCTTCCTTTTTGTCTGATCCAGAGCTAAAATGATCCTCCAGCTACCTAGTAAACAGTATGGTGACTGAAATACTTACTTACAGGTTAGAATACCCTCACCTGTATGGCCGCGTGGCCGCGCGGATTGGGACTACTACTCTCTGCTTTTTGAAGTCCGGAAGCACCTTGGTCAGTGATGTTCATAGAAAGGGGTTGCAAAGTGGAGGGTAAACTCGAGCTCATGTCGCAGTCAAAATTGTTGTCGAACTCTTTCAAAGTCGGAATGTCAGACGAGCGTTGCTTTGTGCTGGATATTTAACAAGATGTTGGAGGATCAGAGTTGGGCGATCGGGATAAGTTTCCTGATTGTCGGAGGTCATGAGACCAGAGTTTACATACACACCGACAATTCTGTCGAGCAGAAACGGTAGTTTATGAACGGTTTTCAGTCTGAGTTTGTCTGAAATAAACACTAAAAGCTACTGATTAACCTGAATAGGATAATCTTGTCATTTTCAGTGCATATTTCTGCTCGACAGATTTTTTTGACTTTTCGGTGTGATAGGACTTGTCCTTAATAAACCAAAAATGGGTTTTGCCCCCAATGGCACTTTGATTGAACTTTTCACCTTCTGAACCACTAAGAAACATCCATAGCACCGGCAGTATTCGAGAAGATTTCTCAAACTCTCCAAGCGGTCAACTCATCAACTCAACGAAAGGTCACATTTTGTGTGGTTTTGCGCCACTACATAGATGACTGTCTTCCGGGTGTTGTCAGCCCAGTTTTATTTTTGTCTCACTTTCTGATTTTTGTTTGACTTGTGGCCCAGAAATAGGAGATATTCATAGCAGTGGCACTATCCGAGAAGATCCCTTAAACTCTCCAAGTGGTCAACGAAGGCTCAGATTTTGTTTGGTTTTGCGCCCCAAGTAAACAAAAGTCGTAAGTGAGAGAAAATCAGAACCGGTCTAATGATATGAAATTATACCTGGTACCTAGTCGATTAGTGTAGGCTCAAGACTCAGTTGCAGGGGTCATAGTTGCCTTTCAGAGCAGCTACTTTCGATGAAGTTGTGATAAATGAAAATTCGAAAAAACGTTGTCTGTTTAGTATAGCGTCATTTTGTGCGGCCCAAACTTTTCTTCTATTCCAATGTCTTCTGGTACTTCTTCCACCATTCAGGCTGTCATCAAGCATCCGCATGTTGTGGCGTTTGTAGCCATTACGATATGTCAGATTTGTTGGACCTGAACTGATCCGTCCAGGGAGGGTGTTATCATAACTTGCCTCCTTTCAGATACTTATCATTCAGGTGTACAATAAATAATTGCTTTGGCATGATTTCAACGTGCGCAGATTGCAAGTTTTTTTACGTCACATACGACTTATTTCTATAACAGCTCGAAAGTGACTTCTCTCGCCACCTGATGACATTTCCTCTTTCAAGAACACCCCAAGTAGCTAGCTTAATTTTATTGACATATACACTTCCTCAGAAGCCAACAGACTCCGGTTGCTTTCCCAGACTATCCAAAATGATAACTATGACCTTCGCATTCCACTTCACAGTTCTTATCACCGCTGCATCTTTCTTTCCCTCTTTGCCACCTTGCTGTCCAATCACAGGAACGTGCATCGTGATGGCCTCTTTATCCATATGGGAAAACATATCGACTATCATTCCTTTGTGAAGTATTCGTACTAATTCGCTTCTTCAATCCTGCAGCAGCAGATCAATGAAGTTTTTTTTGCGAATCCATACAGGTATCTCGTTCACTGAATGGTAGTATGTCGTCTCTTCCGAGTCTGATAGATGTTGGAAAAAGACGGGCGCGACAAAATAAGGTCCGAGCGTATGTTGAAGAGAGAGTGTATCAGTTATTGGGTCGTTAGGCTATTGGACGAGCATAGTTCGTGGAGTTAGGGACTCGTCCTTACTAAACTTGACAGAAGTACTTACCCCATTTAGTATCGGAAAAACCCGAAGGCGCTTGAATGGCCTCGTATTTGCCACGCGAAGCGATGGCCCACATCTACTTGTAATTAGAGCATTTCAGAAAGCATTCTTCGTAAAAGAACAATCTCTCTAGTTGAAACAGCCATGAAATTAACTGATCTGGTCATATATATACGTCATCAACTCAGCCGGAGTTTTCGGAGGCCAATTAGTCTCGATGATCCAGATTGACGTTAGGTAGTCGTGATCAAGTAGAGGCCGATTAGGAAGAACGTCATAATATGATTTGCGGGACTGATAGCTAATCTGGCAGCTGGGTCGTAATGCTTCGGCGAAAACGAAACTTTGCCAACAGAGCTATAGCTATTAGCAGTCCTCTCACTTGACAAGACATCTGATTATTATACTTGATTCGAATGAAAAACCTAACGCCGTGCTCAATGGTCAATCCGCTTTCAGCCCCCCTACTGCGTAATAGTCACCAGAACCCAACATGTTCAATGAAAGGGGTAAAAACAGTTATCGTGACGGTTTTCATGAGGGCTATTCTACACATTGCGGATTTACAACGCATATATATCATGGTGGCGGGCATCTGCACCATAGTATGCATGTGACCCAAGCACGAGGCTGTAGAATGAAAACTTTTTCGAGCAAAAATCATTTCTAATGGATCCCCTCGAAGCCGTTTCGACGGGAACGGGATTAGAGCACGGGAGGGTAGTACGTACTCCGTACCGATAGGTACCTAACAGCCTATATGCCGAATTGACATGTCTCTTGGGCGTTAAGAAGCTTGTCCTCGGGACCTCCTGAGTCTGTGCACATCAAAGGCTTGACTAAGCCCAGGAATCAAAAAAAAATGACACTGGAGTCGGATGAGTCGGCTCTGAAGGTCTTCTGTTGTGAGTAGCAGGTACCTTGTAATGGTTATGTAGAGATGTAGGGATAAGATAAGTTGAGAAAAGTACCTGATAATATCCATAGTTCTCTAAAGTTATGATTCGCTCAAAGGGTTGTGGATGGAAATAGAAGAAGGTAGTACTAAATTCGGATTACGTGTGGTTTTCTGATTTTTGCGAATGCTGCTTTGGCTCATCATCGATGTTCATAGACATCAGCCCGAGGAATTGTTCTGTCTTAAATCAAGGTTTTATATGGTAGATGGGAGACAAGCGTGCTGATTGTTGGCTAGTTCAAATCTGAATTTTTACCAGTCAAAGGTCGTTGACATTCGAACTACAGCTCTTTGCCATCTAACCACTTCCTCAGCAGCTCTAAGGACTCCTTTGGTTTGTCGTAAGGTGCCTAAACATAGCAGCTTTAATCTCGAACTAAAATTTTGAAGAGAAAAAAAAAACCGACCGTGTGTCCTGCCCCATCAATAGTCGCAAAAGTCAACCCACCTTTCCTAGCTGTCATCCCCATCTTTTCCCACTCCCTACCATCTTCCAACACTCCTCCCCATTCCCTCAGTTTGTCCAACCCTTCTTGATCATCACCCTCATGCCCAGTGGACCCAAATGCATCACCATATTCCAGTGCCCTAACCCACCTGAGGTTTCCGATCCAATTACATATCCAATCGTTTGCTCCCACGTAGATCAGTGCGTTTACTCCCCGATGCAAAAGTTGTTCGACATAGAAATAAGTCGGACGAGCCTCGTCGAGTGTTTTCTCGAAGGCTGCGTTTACGATAAAGGAGACTACGGTGTAGTTACCGTATGCGGGTGAGTTAGGATCGATACCGAGTGTGGCTAGAGTTGAATTTTTGTTTAGATAATTGGCAATGGTTCTGTTTTTGGTTCGATTATAGAGTCAAGATTATAGATGCGAGCCGAGAAAGAAAAGAAAAGATTATGCGTACTTCATTATGGGATAGCAGAGAGTGTCCGCAAAGTCTCCCTCGCACATCTTTGTGTAATCATACGGGTTTCTACCTGGATAGTCACCAATCAATTAGCAATGGGGAAAGAGCAAGCAAACGAAACCTTACCGGTTGTCAGAAAAGGTACTTGAATTTCCGAATAACAGAACTGATTGGCGGCAGCACAATTAATCATGTCGAATTGGTCGATGCATGATTGTTTGAGGAAAGCTTCACATCGTGGTACAGCTTGCCTCATTCGTACACATGTCCTTCCAAGGGGATAACGCAATCAACGCCGTTCTGTCTCGTGAGTACTATACTAAATGAAAAAACCTACGAGATGTCGAGAATCGGTGTGCCTGAACTCGTGCACGCCATGTCATAGTAGCTGATAGCCATTTTGAACGAATCCGTCATGCCATTTCCAATCATGATTGACTTCAAGTTGATAGGTTCCATTCCTATGTCTTCGAGGTAGGCATTCTGGTCGTATACAGCAGAGGCGAAGAGAGGAATATAACGACCCTTGAAATAAATAAAAAAAGATTATACCAAGACAGTCAAAGAAAGCCAAACAGAGAGAAGTTTTCGTAACATACCCCGTAACTTTCTCCTGCCATATGCAATGCTCTACCTTTGAATTTCGTGAAATGCTCGAAGAAGATGGCAATGAACGCGGCAATGTCTTTTGCCGCTTCTTCTGTGGTACTCTATCAATGATTCAGAGTAAGAAAATCATGTCAACAGTCGTATAACAAAGGCAAAGGGCCATAACATACAACGCTCTCTCCGTATTCTGCATATGAGAATCCAGTACCGATAGGCTGATCTACAAAAAAGACGTTTGCGATCTCGTTCCACGACTCGGGGTGATATTCAGTCTCGTTATCAGCAGTGACTCTGCATGGTCCTGTGAATATATGAAATATGAACAAGACTTGATAGGAATCTCGAGTTTGATATCAAACCAACCCAACTCCATGAAGAGGCCTAGACTGGATGATCCGCCGGGTCCTAACCCACAAGGTTTTCAGTGACAAAGATTATAAAGGAAACGAGCATGATCTATACCGCCGTTAGTCCAGAAGATCATATCGTCGTTTTCAGGATCTCTTCTGCTTTCGAAAAAGTAGAAAAAGAGGTGACGAGCTTCGATGTCGATGTAACCAGTATAGGAACTAGTAACATGACCGCCGCAGTCACCGTGGGTTAGAACAAATCATGGTTTGGACACGAAGGGAAAAAACGTCGAGTGGTAGTGCATACTTTACTTCCCCATCACAGAACTTTGATTTCTTCACGCGTACACCATACGACGGAAACGCAGGATGAGTCAGATGGACAAATTTGGTGGTCGAGAGCAGATGCAAGTCTTCGAGAGGTGTAAAGAGCTCGCTGTCATACGTGTCGTGCACTGAAGTTTGAATGGAACGTTGAGGAGAATAGTACGGTTGAAGAAGAGAACTTTGGGGAATTTTCTGGCCCAGCGCGCAAAGTGCTGTCGCAAGAGCAATGGAGAACGAGAAGAGAGTCTTTCGGTACATCATGGGACGAAAGAAACCCTAGAGAATTTAAGGCACGACTGCGCGGTAGACACGCTGATTTTAGTCCCTCGGTCATATGGCAAATAAGTAATTGGAAATTTTACATTTCCAAAAATACATTTACATCTTGGTTCATAAGGTATGGGACATCCATGTTCTTCCAACGTCACGTGCACACAGTCACACGCAGGTCACAGTGCCTTTTATGGTGGTAATTCCACTAGAAAATGTGTATATAAATACCCTGTTCTCCTGGAGCGAATCCCTGCCATGAATTCTTTTAAATATGTCTCAGGATGCTTGTAAATAAATTTGGTGAATTATGATCAAGTTACGATGAGGTTATATATGATTTATTACTGCTAGTGAGGTTATGAGCCTATACACCTATGTACATGTATGCCAGACACATTAGAGGCTGTGATATGTTTGATTTTTGCATAAGACTTCTTGGAAAGACCTATGACCATTGTACTTCCCAGTAGTCCATTGAGACCTTCAGTGTATGTATGCATTAAGAAAAATGTAAAGTTATTGTAAGCTCTATTGAGAAATCCTCACAGTAATGTGATTATCACTAAAAAGGAAGCATTCAAAGACCCAAAATTATTCTGAGGATCTCCTCATTCATTTAGGACTGGTAGAGGTGCTTGGAATACCCCTTGCATTGTTCAAAGGGAAAAAGCAGGTGTTTTTAGTATTCTGCTATCAGATCTCATATTTCTGTCATAATTTTTAGACACACATGGTCCCATTGGTTATCTCAAAAACTTCATGGCACAGAATGTCCCAGAGACGAGAGGGTGATTTTATAGCTCATTTTCTTCTATTTTGTCGGTATTTACAACCATATATAGACTGTCACGCTTTGATCACGTGACATTAGACGGACATGGATGTCCCATACCTTACATGGGTCAGACTCTGAATATATAAACAAGATATGGATACAGTCAATGCAAATAATTCTGGCTTTTCCTCTGACTCCAAAACGACTTCAGCGGATTGCTTGAAGCTAAGATGGTACCGCATGTAATTCTAGCCTTGCACTCTCCCTGAAACACCCAATTCCATCGCTCGCTCGTTCATTAACTTTGTGTCCTCAGGTATATATGTTCCAGTTTCCGAACAACATGCCTGGTCCATAAATGATACTATTAGTAAATATTAAAATAATGGGTGAAAAAGCCACGTGACTGTGCTGTGTTGCCTTGTGTAGCTTGTGTCTTCGAATTCTTGATCTAAGATGTAACTCTGATTTTTGTCTTACTCCTCTTTCTCCTCCTCCTCCTCCCTTCTTCCGACCTCGTCTCTGTACCAACACCAGCTTACTTTTCGTACTGTGAATCTCATAATGGAGAAGGAGCAAGAAGGATCCTTCAGGGGATTCAGCAAGCCTTATATGAGGCTACACGAGGAAGAGGAGGCCTATGCTCGACGCGAATCCTCGATTGGCTTATCACGCCGTTATCCTCCTGAAGTCACTCTAGACGCGGACGAGTCACAATCTCCTTGGGGCGACCCCGACGTATATAGGTTCTTTCATGTAGAAAGGTTCTTCGACTCCTTGGAAGGATTCCTCACGGTGTCGTGTCGCGTTATCCGTTTACTTTCGGCTGGTGCTAACCACGTGTAACAGGGTTCGTTAGATTTAACAGGACGTCACTCTGAAGTATGTCAAAAACATTAGCGTTAGCTTTGGGAATGCTGACCCTCACCAACATCTAGAGATTTGAATCGCTGCTCCCACAGCTTAGTGAATTCATGCAGGACTTGAGTGTTGTCATCAACCCTACCAGGGAGGTACCTTGCCAAGGAGACAATTCGGGTGGCCATTCCGAGATGAACGACAAGGATGTGAGAGATTTCAGGCTCAAGTGGAAGCTCCCTCGTTTGGCAAACTTCGAGTATCTGTTACGTCGTTTGGGTAAGCACTTTTTTTTGTTTTTGCTTCGTTAACCTGCAAATGTCTAATACCGTTTGAAAGAAGGAGTGCTAGAACTTGTCCGGTCTACTGGATGTAAACCCAAGTTACAGCGACTGTGTCTCATGGATTTGCCCTCTGAACTTCTTGATCAAATATTTTCCTATGCAACCCTGGAACAAGCTAGACTGTTAGCTGCGACGTGTAAATCACTACATGCAATTGGTGTTCCGTACCTTTTTCATGTAAGGTCAAATTCGCACTTTTTTGTCTGACGATGACTGAAAACTTGACTCGTAAAGACTCGAGATTTAGCGTTCGGGATAACTCATGAGTGTCTTCTGGACGTATATCGTGAGGGACCTGAAGATAGCGACCAACGTCTTCTAGACCTCGCAGCGGAAAACCAGAAAGAACTCCTGTTGGATATCAAGTTTTTGCTCTCACGTTCCGATATCATTAACGGTTTACAAACGCTCTCGATACGTGATTTATGGCGGATGAAAACTTACCTTCTCGACAGCTTTCATCCATCCATGCTTGGTGATCGTATCTATGCCCCGATTTACCATGCTATCAACGACGTGTTGAGCGTCAGCAAGAACTTGGTCAAGATCACCGTTTGCCATTTTGTAGTTACCGCCGACTGGCTTCGCGCCTTATCCCAACTTGAAGCATTACACCACGTTAATTTCCATTGCGCCTCTATCCAGGATGAAGGTCTTGAAGCTGATATATGCGATGGAAGGCTCCCTCTGTGTAACCATGTCAAAAATCTTGGAATCACAGATATTCTTATTGACAATGATGGCGAACCACATCGAGAAACTATCGGTGCTGGACTTTGGTACACCATCCTCCTATTCCCAGCGCTCGTGACCCTAAACCACTTCGGAATGTCCCGGTCAGAGGGGTGCTGGATCCCCGCGCTTGCCATTAGGGAAAAAAGTAACCTCTTTTTCTCCAAACTTCGACGCCTCGCCTTGACCAATATAATGTGGGCTCAAATTCCGTTCATGACGGAATGGATCGACGAGTCTCGTCTCCGTACGACCTCCACCTGTAACCTCACTCATCTCAAACTTCAAATGTACCGTTCCATCGGGGATGATATAGCCATTCCCCTTTTGGAATCTCTACAATCGGCACCTTTGGAAGTCTTGGTTTTCGAAGGTATAAAGGATGGGTCACTCACACTCATCAGTCGCATTGCCCAAATTTTCCCTGACCTTGTTGGTCTGACTCTCATCCGACGAGAAAATCATATTCAAAAAAAGACTAAGGAGGCCACTTGGCCTCATCAGTCTTGGGAATACGCCAACCAATTCAACGGTTTCCATCGTTTGAAGTACTTTGAGTGGAATTTCGCGGTCCCCTTTGATGACGTGACGCCGAGTGCCATGTTGACATTCGAGGAATTAGCTTCTGGGTCCAATAATACAGACACTTCTTTCAAAAGAGTTCGTGGGACGAGCCTATGTCGGAGTACTTCGATGACACCCAGAGCGTTACTTTACCTTTTGCTGTTTGCTGTCCCACTCTCAAGGTGATAACATTGTACAGTTGCTCTTGCCGATTTTATTGTGGGATCTCCCGGGGACCAAAAGGGAAGATACAGGTGGAGCACGGATATAACCCTCCAAAAGGTCACAATGAGCAGGACTGGAATCCTTCCTTCTTACAACAAGGATGGGAAGAGGAACCCCCACCAAATCGCAAGATCAAGGCAATTTTGGATATGTAGTTTGACGTACTCGCTTTTCGTTGACTGTACCTATGTATAAACATCTAGTCGATGAATCTCTATTTTTCGTTCAGATATCAGCCGTGTACAGTCAACGTGATTCTAGATTTCGTACACCGTAAGACAGGAAAGAGTCCGGGATTTTACATTACTTTATACATAGTGAGACTGTTTTCAACTTATTTCCATTACAACTCAAAAATGACTTCTCTCGCTCCTTCTCCTACTTTGACGACATTTCCTCCCTCGAGAACACCCCCACTAGCCGCCTTGATTTCATTGCCATGCCCACTTCCCCACAGCCCAACAGATTCCAGACTTGCTTCCGCCAGACCATCCACAATCCCAACTGTAACCTTCCCGTCCTTCTTCACAGCCCTTATCACCGCTGCGTCTTTCCTTCCCTCTCTCCCACCCTGCTGATCAACCACCGGAACGTGCGTAATGATCTCCTCTCCGTCCACAGGGAAAAACACATCGACTCTCATCCCTTTGTGATACTCGTAGTCCGGTTTCTTCAACCCCGCAGCACCAGATCCACGAACCAAGACCGTTCCCTCGCGAATCCATACAGGTATCTCGTTAATGGGGACTTTTTCTTTAATCCAGATACCACCTTCGCTACTGCCATCTGAGTTTCCGGAGACGATGGTCCTCTTGAAATCCCAATAGTATGTCCATTTCCCTTTAGGGAGGTAGTATGTCGTTTCCTCCGAGACAGGAACGAAGACGGGCGCGACGAGGAGAGAAGGACCGAGCATATATTGAAGAGAGAGCGTATGAGTCGTTGGGTCGTTAGGGTATTGGATGAACATAGTCCGTAGAGTAGGATAGCCGTAATGATGAGAAATTAGAGCCTATTTCGAAAAGCATTCGTCGTATCAGAACAGTCTCTGTAGGACAAAACAATATTGACATGGACAAACCTGGTCATACAAATACGGCATCAACTCATGCTTCGCCTTGACCAACGTAGCCATGTTCTTCGCTGCCTCCTCTCCGTAATTCCATGGGACACGGTATGAAGACGAGCCGTGCAATCGCGAGTGCGTGGAGAACAACCCAAACGCAACCCAGCGTTGGTAGATTTCCGGCGGTGGATGACCCTGAGAAGCCCGATGCAGAAAAGTTGAGCACAGGGGCCTAGCAAGATAGAAAGTGTGTCACGTACTTCAAACCCTCCAATATCGTGGGACGCAAAAGCAAATCCAGACGCGGTCAACGACAACGCTCCCCTGATGGCTTCAGCCATAGCCTCCCAGGTTGATTCGCAATCTCCACCCCAATGTACCGGGAACCTGATAGCATATAGTCAGGAAAAGGCTATATTTCTTCGATAGTCCTGGCAAAACGAACCTTTGCCCGCCAACGGTAGCAGTCCTCGCGAACAAAACCGCCTCTCCCCTTCCAAGACGTCTTTCCAGCAGCTCAAAGACAAGCTGGTTATAAATGGTCGCATAAGCGTTATGCATCCTGACGGGGTCTGCACCGGAATGATAAACGACATTCGCATGAGGAATACGCTCCCCGAAGTCGGTCTGTAGAACTATCAAGATCTGATAGAGAATATCTTAAGAAAGATAAAACCCACTTTAAAACAGTCCACTCCCAAATCCATTAACTTTTCCAACTTGTCCGTATACCATTTACACGCCTCCGGATTCGTGAAATCTACAATGGCCAACCCAGGTTGCCAAAGATCCCATTGCCAGGGCGTCCCGTCCGTCCTCTTGATGAAATACCCGTTCTTGGCGCCTTCGAGAAAAATCGGGGACAGTTGAGAGATGTAAGGGTTAATCCAGACGCAGATTTTGACGCCGTATCGTTCTTTGATGGATTTGAGATAGCCAGCTGGGTCTGGGAAGTTGTCGGGGTCGAAGGTGAAGGAGCACCTGGTTCCAAACAAATTCGAATAAGTCCAAAAGTTTCTGAGCTAAAAGAGGCGCGGAGCTCACCATTCGTAACCCTTCATCCAGAAACAATCCAAATGGAATACCCTGACATTACACGCTCTCTCTTCCATTCCTTCCAGGAATCCCGAAACGGTCTTCGAGTCATAGGAGGTCAGGAATGATGTCGAGAGCCATAGACCAAAAGTCCATGCTGGTAGAAGTGCTGGTCTGCCGGTAAGACGTGTGTATCGCTCTAGAATTTCGAGGGGCGTTTCGCCGTGGATGATGAAGTACTCTAGGCCTGCACCACCGCCAGCGCCAGTACCGGGAGAAGAGGATACGGACATGCCTACACGAGATACCTGAACCAGAGTCAGTAAAAGATATAAAGCAAAGGAAGTGAGGACAGGAAGGTGATGCGGCAGTATCCAAGCAAAAAACGTCCATATAAAAGATATCAAAAAGGTACAGATACTTACCTTTTCAGATCCCACTTCAACCTCTACTTCTCCAGGATGGTTGATAAAGACTCCATAATTACGGTTGGTGATATAGAACGGGACGCATTTGTATGCCTGGTCAGAAGAGGTACCACCATCTAGCAGAACAATTAGTAAGAGTGAAGATGAAGAAATATCAATCCACGCACCTTGGTTCCAAATTCTCATCACCTGCCCATTCTTCACAAAAGCCCCAAACTGCTCTCCAAACCCATACACCAACTCTCCA
Source organism: Dendrothele bispora CBS 962.96 (assembly GCA_004369135.1). Taxonomy (NCBI): domain Eukaryota; kingdom Fungi; phylum Basidiomycota; class Agaricomycetes; order Agaricales; genus Dendrothele; species Dendrothele bispora. The sequence continues at coordinate 68,543 of ML179264.1, read as the reverse complement.
GGACTTAGATTGAGCTCCGTGTTCAGATATCGCACCGTCCGATCCAGCGAGCCAGATATCAAACCTTCGGGGTTCGAGCTGAAGTCATTCGCGAGGCAAGACGAGTTCGAAGCAGACGAGAGCGTCCATTTGAAGGGAACGTCATAGACCGCGGTATACTTCGCGCCAGCAAAAGTCAGAATACGAGGCTCAGCGGAAGCGGCGCCAGACGATCCAGCTACAGGTGTCTCGGTGAAAGTGACCGTATAAGGATTTTGCGTGACGGTAGCCGTCAACTTGCCCGTGCTCAACTGATACACCTTCTCCTCCTTCCCTCCTTCCACTCTGACTTGCTCACTCAGCTTGACATCCGGCACAGCAGGTGCATGTGCGTCAGGAAACAAAGCGATTCTCGGCTCCGCGTCTTCCTCTTCCCATCTGAAATGGTCGACTTTGACTCCGATGACGCCTTGGGTAGGGGAGTGAATGCGAGCTGAGAGGACAGGTCCACCAAGGGTATCACCACGGTGTCTGATAGGTCGGGTAGACACGCGAAGGTTATAGCTGTCCGCTTCTTGAGAGACCGTTACAGCTTGTAAAGCAAAGTAAGGCTTGACACCGGATTTCAGAAGCCAGAAACCGTCGTTGAACTTCATCTCTCCAAGACGAAGAGAAACGAGACGTAGTGTTTTGGCATTATGGGACCGAATGTGGACGTTCTTATGAAGAGGTCAGGCGGTTCTACGGTCCGTCTTTACCACTGTGTCAGGGCCCGCGACGATGATGGTGGAAGGAAGAAAGAAAGTGTTGGTGAGATTTGCCGAAAATTTTCCGCTTCAGAGATGCCAATTATGACTTCAAGCCTCGGCTTCTCGAACCTTAAGATCCTCATGCTCAGACCTTACAATCGCAAGACGGTCCGCTGGACAGCTGACGGAGTATTTACACAATGTTAACCCATGAAAAAGTAGATACGTGATGTACATTTAGAGCCAAAGACTTTCTAACAAACTAGAATGAAAAAAAGACATCTCCGAGTCCATTTTGTCGACCAGTAGAGTTGGTAGATATTTTCAAGCCAAATATGTGGTAGGAAAATGAGAAGAATGAGTTTCTGACACATATTTTTCGACAAAGAGCGAATTGCTCCTCTCCGGAAAATATGTATCGGAAAACAACCCTCCATATTCCTAAGCCTCATCTTTGACCTGGAATACACATGTGTATTCACAGTAGTGTTAGGCTGCAGCTTGCCAAGAACAATTATACATCAAAAAGGTGAACCCCTGTTAGAAGCGCGTAAAGCAAATCAGTGTGTTTCACAAACCAAACGCAATCCATGACATCAAAAGAACACACTCGTCACCATGATCAATCATCCTGACCTGCGAATCCCGTACCCCTAAAATCCAGATCCTGAAGTTGTTCAAGCTCATGTGAGAGAGTCGACGAGACAAGAGAACCTCCTCTGCGATGCAACCTCAAAGTCTTCATCCCTGGGGCCTTACCAGCGTGATGAGCCCCAAATCGAGACCTAACCATCTCCACAAATACAGCAGATTCAAAATTAAATATCCCTGTCAATGTCAAAGAACGAAGCCTCGGTAGAGTAATACACTCTTCTTCCGTATTAACGGCAGCGCGATAAGTCAGAAGCCGGACAAAGTGATTCGAAACACTGTTACTCTCGAAAGCGAGACTTTCGATATGCGGGTTCCGCATGAGCAGAGCGCAAAGCTCATTCTCTGGGACCGAAACCATCCCGAAATTGACGTGCGTCAGATTTCGGGTTTCTGAACGATCCAAAAGACTGAGATACGCCGAGGATACAGATTGTAACGCTAAAGACGAGGGTGTTGACGGTGGAAAACCGTTCCCATAGTCAACGAAGGTCGTAAGATTTGGAACGAGGAGTGTCTTCAAGAAGCGTGTACGCGCTAAAGCTCGTTGATCCTCCGTGGGCCAAGGGGAATAGTGAGCGTTCTCGGCCCGAAACATCAGAAGCTTCAGATTTGGAAGATCGATGAACGAACGATTTGGTTCCTGCATTTGATCAGCGGTAGCGTCCAATGCGTATTCTCCAATCTCCAGGTATTCGAGGTCTTTCATCTGACCAAGTGCACGGTGGACATCTGAAACCCGGTTCAACGAACATGTAACCGTCAGATAACGAATCCGATCCCAATGCAGGTTCATAAGGGCGATGGGATTGGCCAGCTGTACGCTATCCAGCGCAACGGCGCTCTGAAATACATCACAGCGTTCCTCGGGTAGAGAATGATAGTTAAGAGGAAGATTACGGAAATGGCGGTCTTGATAGGTGATCAAGACATTGAGAGTCGATCGGAGATATGGCTGGATGTAGGTAAGGCATTTTTGCATATCCCGCGGTTTCATGATCAGGTGAAGACATTTCCAGCGAGCAGCGAAAGAGAGAATCACCATGAGACACGGATGCCTCTCGGTAAACCTTGGGGAGAAACCGTACAGTCCAACAGTCAAGGGCCGAGAACCCGAGAGTTGGATGTGCGTACCGAGCAAGAGGCTTCGTATGCTAGCACTTTCGTAGATTCCTGTACCTATATTAAGCTGAATGTTATCCCACATCATAGGCGTAGTCAACGCCACGTTCCTCCAACGACTACATACGTAGCTCAGAACCCAGCGCACACTTTTAGTCGACAAAGGATCGTCGTAATATCGCGTCTCGGGATCCACCACGTTATCGACGCAGATGATGAATATCTTGGCGAGTATTTCGACCGGGATCGATCTGATGGGCTCCAGAACTCGTTCTTGGACAGTCAAATACTCGTCAATGTCCCTCTTCTCTTTTTGTAACAGAATCCGTCGCTGTTCCATGAGCTCGAGCTCCTTCTCGATGTTCCGGGATCGAAGTTTAGCCTCTGCACGCGAATCGCGCATTTTATCAGCTTCTTCTGGAAGGGGTGGATCGTTGCTCTTCAACAGTACATTTATTCGATCCAGATGAGATTTCCAAGATAGAGTTGTAGGGTCAGACAAGGCGTTTGCTTGACAATGAGTACAAAGTATAGCACCCAGCGGGGAATTCTGTGAGCATGACATGACCACTGAAGCGTTTCGCTTTTTCTCTTCTGTTCCGATGTAAAATTGGGAGGAAACCTTGAGAGAGGATATCGGAGTGTAGCACCCACAAGAACGTAAGTAAAAGATGTAACTCACGCGCACCGTGACGATAATGTGCGCATCGGAAGCTCAAAAATTGAAACTCAGACAAGGCTAAACGAATTCTCTCGATTTATGAAAGAAGAGGATATTCACTGACAGCTAAACCCCGCCAGAATACTCACACAGACCAGGTAGAGACGCATCAAGATGAGCAGTACTTGCAAGTTGCGAGTCTCGTACTAAAGCCATGAAGTGGGCCACCGCAAGTACGAGGCCTAGAACAACCTGGCTGAGAAAGTCAAAGGCTTTTGATCCAAATAGGACCACATCGGTGACGAACTCGGGTGAAAGAATCCGGAATTTTGCCCGATTGGTAGTAAAGGTCTTGGCAAACACGACCATATCGGTGACCGAGAAAAAGTCAAGTAGGAGGCCTAGAACCGTAGCCCCTTGGTAAGTCAGAGGCTTCTGATCGAAACAGGACCACATCAACTGGAAAGTCTTGACAAACAAGACCACATCGGTGACCGACCGAGGCAAAAAGTTGCGTGACGATTCCTCCTTTCAGTCGGCCTCGTAATACTGAAGGAGGCACTTAAAGCACCTCAGATTAAGTACTCTTCAAAAAGCCATCACATACCAAAGAATTACGCCTCCGAGCTCATACCCTGAACCCGAAGACCTGCTGGTCTACTTGACTATCACGATCGCAAAGTCCCTCTTACAATGCCTTGAACACTGTTCAAAGTCCCAGACCATTGCGTAGCTTGAACCATGCACGTATGCAATGATTTCTTGTACCTTTACGGAGTCTCTTGAAATATCCACGTCAGTCGTCATCGGTGAAAGTGAATTCCTGTTTGGAAAACTCATCTTATTAGGTTTGCACTACTAACCCAAAACGAGTTCAGTACTTTCCGTTGACTATGATCAGCCTGTGTATCACTTATTCTAACCCTCTTTTAAGTCCCTCGTTACTGGCTTATTTCCATCCCTTTGCTCCATCGATTTCCATTTTATATACCACTTTTTGGAAGCACTAAATCTCCCCTAAGGTTGTTTACGGTGGCCACTATACACGATTGCACAACGGCTTCCTCGGTTGATGTAAATACAGATTTTTGCATTTCTCTCCCTAGTTGTCGCTTAAACACCTTCACTCTCCCGTGTCTGCTAGTGACGGACGCTGATCTCTATGGAAGCTGGAGCTCTTCAAACAATTTGGATGGGATGTGTACAAGTACTCTTGGAAAATTTTTGTTATCACCGAGCCAAAATTTCCCTAGATGCAGACTCCTGATATCATTCGACGGTAAACATTTCGCTGTCGGGAATATAACCCCGAAGTTCAACATGTAGTGCAATGGGCAAAAGCTCGCTGCCGCGCTGTCAATCGGCAACAAGACTATCTTTACCTCAAATTCAGCACAATTTTCGTACTTGAGATCCGGAACTCCGTCTCTCAATATAACTTCAAAACTGATACTGCGGCTACTCAGTTGCTCAGCCTTTATGGGGTCAGGCTGGCAAAATGCCTTCGCTCTAAGTCTTACTATTAGCGTCTGCTTCGGCGAAGTCACATGTGTAGAAATAGCGCTTCCGCAACGATTCCGACTTCCTTTTTTCTTGGCCACGTCCAGAGATAGCTACCAATCCTACACGGTTCAAATGTCATCACCCCCTCCAAGAGCTAATATTTATATCAAAGAAAATATTTAGGTTGTTTTTTTGACACGAAACGTAAAAGACATGGGGATAGGGATTCTTATCCGGTTTGACGTTGGCAAAGCCGGACTACTTCTGTTTTGCCAAGACTCCCACAACCAAATTTCATGAATGCACTGGGCGTCAGATCGAGTCTGCTGAATCAATATCAATCAACATCAATCACTCTGCATGGTCTGAACTTGTTCATAGTCAAAGCAATACGTACCACATTTTCAATCTTCTTTTTTTTCAGATCTAGCATCCATCATTCCTAAGAAGAAAAGAAATCCCACAGTTTGGTTCCCAGGATAACTTCGAACTGGATATTAAGAAAAACTTCGTTCCTGATTACTGATTAATGTGATCCGACTTCCACACGCCTTGCGATCCATTTTCGAAAAATCCTCGCTACCGAGGTCCTGGAGGACACGGAAAAAATTGGACGTACGATATATGTGGCGCAGACTAGTTACTAGTGAATTCGATATCTTCGTAGGTCCAACATCACTTTTCTTACTTCGAAATCTGATTTCATAGACCCTTATACCAGGTCTCCGGTTGAAATTAGCAATGACGGCTCAAATTCCATCGGCAATGATGGCATTGTACTGCCGCTGACACTGTGCCTTGTGTTTCCTCACAGTCGTGGGTGTTTTCTTCGTCGAGAGCGTGATCATAACATTTGAGAATAAGGTACGTTGATAGTAACATTGCCTTTGCTTTCTCTTCTCTTTGCGCATTTTTCGACCATTTTATTAGATGAATATTGAGACTAGATTAACTTATTTTTCTCTACACACCATACTGGTCATGCGTTCTAAACTTAAAGCACTCCACAGTACCAGCAAACCCAGTCCTCGGAAACTCACTAGACGACTTCCCATTTATGTGAAAGAAGAAGCCTTTTCAATTTAAACAGAGAACTCGTTGCTCGACGCTCCCGAGTATGCAGATATTTTCTTCAATGTTGTGGCTTACCAGGCTGTCTCGGTTCCTTGGTATCGGTAAAGCCTCGATCAATAGCCTATCTCATAGTGTTCCCGATTGGTTGCTCTCTCCTCGGGTTTCCCGAGACTGTGGTATCTAGCCTTGTCGTTGAACATCTTCGAAAAAAATATGCATACATTAAAACAGCAACAAGAAAAAGGTATAAAAGCAAGAAGAAAAGATCGGGGTGAACCAGCAAGCTTTGCTTACAGCTTCCTCTCCAGCCAGCTCTCATCGGTCCTCATGTTCTCTCAGCGTTTCTCCAGTCTTGTCCTCGCTCTCGGTGCTTTGCGCGTTGCAAACGGTAGAAAAGAGATTTTTCCGCCCTTGACTTGTAGCGTTTGACTGAATATCCCTCCAGGTGCCCTCACCAAACGTGTTGCATGCGCTGATGGTAATTGAACTACCAAGCGCTTTGACTCGATAACTGACACCTTTTCTTGACCAAATCAGGTGTCCACACTGCGACGAACGCTGCTTGCTGTGCTCTTTTCCCCATCGTCGACGTTCTTGAATCCGACTTCTTCGATGGCGGAGAATGCGGAGAAGAGGTAGATTTTCCGATCTTTGACGAAGGCAAACCCTAACCTGCATATACTTCCGGCATTAGGTCCACGAATCTTTGCGTCTGACTTTCCACGATGCCATTGGCTTCTCTCCTGAGCAAGGGTAAGGTTCCTTTCATTACATTTTCTATCCACTAGCTGATTGACTATCATAGTGGCGGAGGTGCTGACGGTAGTATCATCGTTTTCGAGGACATCGAAACTGCTTTCCATGCAAACGGTGAGGATTACTCCAATGATACTGAAACTACAAAGTTTTTTGACAATTCAACAGGTGGTATCGATGACATCGTTGACGCACAAAAGGCCTTCATGCAGACGAACAACATTACCATCTCGCCCGGTGACTTGTCAGTACTCCATTTTTTCCGAGACCACAAGGCTCTATCTCATCCTCAAATGATTTCTTAGCATTCAACTGGCTGGCGCCGTCGGCGTGTCCAACTGCCCTGGTGCTCCTCGTCTTCAGTTCTTCCTTGGTCGTCCCGCACCAAAGGCTGCTTCTCCTGATCTCTTGGTTCCTGAGCCTTTCGGTGATTATTCTTTATGCTGCAACTCTGAATGCTTAATTGATGTGGCTTTCAGATGATGTTACCAAGATCTTGGCTCGTTTCAAGGATGCTGGCTTCTCTCCCAACGAAGTCGTCGCTCTTCTCGCTTCGTATGATTTATTCTTTTTGATTGATTGAATCTCCATTCAAGCCACATCTCCCCAGGCACTCCATCGCTGCTGCTGACCTTGTTGACCCCACGGTAAGTCTATCTTTGGTCTGTATAGCAATTCTGACACTGACATATGCACTATAGATCCCGGGGTACGCCTAACTCCAACTTTTTGACTAAGGACACATAACTGACCCTTACGATCGTACAGTACTCCGTTCGACTCTACCCCCGGAATTTTCGACTCCCAGTTCTTCATTGAAACTCAACTTAAGGGCACCTTGTTCCCTGGGTTCGTACATTTTTGAATATTGATCAATCTTTTCTTGACAAAACTTATAGTACCTCTGGTAACGAGGGTGAAGTGATGTCGCCGTTGAGGGGTGAAATCCGTCTTCAATCTGATGCCGAAGTGAGTATCTAGTCTCTACAACCATATTGATATCGAACAATTGTCCTCTAGCTTGCTCGTGACCCAAGAACCGCTTGTGAATGGCAATCCTTCATCAGTAAGTAGATGCTCCTATACTCTTCGAGATTTGGAAAATCTCAGTTTATTTTGTCTGTCATCTTAGACAACCACGCCAAGATGCAGAGCGAGTTCAAGGCAGCCATGCTTAAGCTTTCTCTCGTCGGTCAAGACAAGCGTAGACTCATTGACTGCTCTGAGGTCATCCCTGTTCCTAAGGCAGTCACCAACAAGCCCCATCTTCCCGCTGGTTCTTCCTTGCGCGATGTTGAGCGTGCTGTCAGTCACATAACCTGCTTTGATCCAGTAACACTCAGCTGATACATTTTTTCTGTAGTGCGCTTCTTCTCCATTCCCGGTCTTGACTGCCGACCCCGGACCCGCAACCTCTGTTGCCCCTGTGTAAGACGTTCTGCTATCTCTCGTGCGAGAAAATTGCTAACGAAAAACTTCTGCAGCCCACCTTCTTAAACGATTTAAGAGATTTTCTTATATCTACTATTGGGTTTTGCCACTTAAATGGGATGTATAAACGTGCTTTTGTAACTATATACATGTTGCAATTCATAGAATTTTGCTTTGCTTAAGTTTAGCTCTGAATCAGAACGTATTTATTTGGAAAGATAGAATTATTTACATATGCCTCTATCTGGCTTTTGTGCAACCCTGAAAAATCTTTAGAGTTACACGACTCAAAGTTAGCTGGAGTAAGTATGCACCTTCCACTGTTGAAAACCCTGATTAGCAAAAAGTGGAGATTTCTTTCTAGGTGAATGATGGAAGAGTTCGCCACTGCAGCTTCCGCAAAATCGAGATTGAAACGCAAAATAAGCGAAGATAACCGGATCAACATAGTTTTCAACCGAGTTCCTGGCAAGATGCCTTGGCGGAGACATAATGATACTGTAACATTTCGTTCAATTTTGGACCCCACCAATAAATTTTCTCGATTTTTCCGATCTTGGAGGTTTCGCTTTCGGATAGCCCGAAAATCAAACACGTCTTTTTGTAGAAGGATCATCTAATAATATCAAAGTAGTATTTGGGTACAAGGACATACTTAGATTCTTGGCTCTATTTATCGGAAACAGGAGGGATGGGCGATCAGTGGCTCTCCATATTACAAACGATGGTTCAGTCAAGGAGAGATGTTATGACCTTCAGACATTCTTGAAGATGCAGAGTTCTTGTTCAGGGATCACTTTATCACGAAGTTGAATATGCAGAAGAACAAACGTAAGTTAGCGTCATGTCCGCAGAAAACGGCCTATTGGCGTTCGTAAATCCATTAGGATTAAAGGTGTTGGGAGATAGTTGATTTGTCCACATTTATAAAAGATCGTATTAGGGGTATCAAAGAGAGATCAGGCGAAGAAAGGACTTTGAGCCCAACGCACGAAAAATAAGATATAAATTCCGTAGGGACAGGACTACGCACATACTCCTGTCGATTCCTCATTACCGCTTATCCTCACATGAGCTCAAGCCATGATTAAAATACTCTCCAAAACTTCTAGACGACATATTCGATAACGGGTTGCCTTGGATTGAAGGGTACAGAGAGCCTATCAACGAGTTCTGGAGCCATCATTTAGCGAACGGAGGTCTCGGGTCAGAACAAACAAAAGAGTAGGAACTAAAACCCACCCAAATCAGGTCCAGCATACCCAGCATTACACTGCCTACTTCCTGAATACACCAACAAAGGCTCAAGCAGGTGCCTTTCCTGACTAAGACTGAGATAAATAATAGCTAGTAGCCAAGCGGCATTTAACACCTCGACCGGTTTGAGCGCGTGTGGAGAAACTCATGTCACATAGGGATATCATGATTCCGTCCAGCCACGGACATTTGTTTCATCCAACTGGGAAGACGAGCAGGAGAAATTCGTAGCGACCAATGAAAAAGAGAGTAGTCAGGGATCGGCTTCGGATTCAGGTTCGGATTTCAGGCCCAGACTCCAACTTCGTGGACTTGTTTGGAAACAAGAGTGCAAAAGAAGGGGAAAAAGAAGCCTATAACACTCACAGCAGTCTCAACGACACCCAAAATCCGGGCAGCCAAACTAACCAAATCTGTATACTGTGTAGACACACAGGAAGGACCGTCCAATATCTTTTAATCAAGCGATCTCGCTCGAGACAAGGCGGAAGGGAGACGTGATGTCTAAAGGAACCCGTTCTATTAGGAATAGAAGAAAGAGAAAACAACAGAAAGGTTAATCACAGGAAGAGAAGACTCGTAAAGAGTACGAGAACGCCACTTACAGCATCCCTGACACCGCTCTGTCTTCTTCCCAACCATGCAAAAGGCATGTCTTCCATTCTTGTCAGATCAAGAGGGTATGACTGGGTATGATCTCTGGTCTCGGCGGAAAGCAAACGCCGGGAATTTGCTGTAATGTTGAGTCAGTGGAGTGTTCCTACAGGAATCGAGAGGGACTGGAAAAAAAAATAAGAAGACAAAAGAGAAGAACGTCTGTCAAGAAAGACGCCCGAGAAAAGCAAACCAAAAAAAGCTCACTCTCTGAGATAAACCTGATGAACTGGACCGAGCGGGATGGTGATCGCTTGTTTTATGTGTAGGTCCTGTGCCTTGTTGGTGTTAAGAGACTGTTGAGAAAGCACATACGCACAAAGTAAAGAGAACCAAGCGAGAAGAAAAAAAACGAGGATATAGAATTAATCAATCAAAAAGAAGAAACAATGATTCCTGTTCCCCATCATGGCTTAGGCCTCTTTCGGTTGCTTTTGGGCTGTGTGGTAGATGGCACTGCCCAATGACGAGGTCATAGTGTAAAGGGTCTGAATCAAACGAGGCGCATTCTAAAAAAAAATAATGAAATGGTCAGCACTCGGCATGCCGTCCAAGAAAAACAGAGGAAGGCTAGACCCTGATCCAACTCACCTCCATCAGGATCCGTATTGGCCTGTTATCAGTGTCGAATAGGACGTGGAGGCGAGTAACAAGTGGAAGAAGGAAGACGTGGAAAGCTGGTTTTAACGCCGCCTATCCTAGTAGAAATCTAGTTTTTCAAAGAGTAAACAGGAGCTTAGTCCTAAACAAACACCCCCGGGCCATTAGCATGCATTCCATTCGTTGTTTTGAAGAGGTCGATTGAACTTGCAAAAGATCAAAGTATTGTCGATACGGCCCTCTCTGAGAAGGCCTCCCATATTCTATTTTAACAACAACTTGAGTTGTATCATCTCGAGAAATCTTCCTCTTCGTGGAACACTAGGCAGAAGGAAAGGAGAGGTCAACATCTTGAGGTAGGTTGGAAAGACGCAAGAAACTAGATTGTCCTTGTTTGCTTTCATTAGCGATAGTAAACAGGGACAGGCCGAAGCCTCCGGAACCTAAGTCAGTCTTCCAAAGCATTCGAGAATCTGGAGTACGGCAATTTTGATCCATATCATTCAGTGGCGTCTTCAAAAAATCCGAGAAGCTCGATTCGCCTCACTGTTCAGTACTCACTCAGACGTCCGACCCCGAGCCGGGGGCCGCCAGGCTTCCTGAGTATCCTACAACTTTATTTCTATCCTGAAGTACCTTCCATTGGAAGCACAACACCTAGGGATTGAATACGGTGTATCTTCAGCACTACAACAACGAAGCCGTCAAATAGAAGACAATGTAATTCTTCAGGATGTCAATGAAAAGCACTGGTAATTAACACGAGGCTCACCCGCTGAACACCGTGACATATGGTAACAGAGGAACGTACACACCTCAAGAAATACAATGCAGTATAGCTGTGTTGTCCATGTGTGTATAGCTCAAGCTGTGTTATCCATGTGCGTATAGTTCAAGCTGTGTTATCCATGTGCGTATAGCTGAAGCTTTGTCATGTATTGTTCCCTTACACTGCTGCGGTGACAAGTCGTCTTATTTGTGATTAGAATACATTATCTTCTCGGAGCTGAGAGCCTACGGATAGTTGGATTCTAGCACGAGGTGATTGCAAATATACCTCATTTTGGGCTTGGAGAGGATGAACTTACGATATAAAGAACAGGTCGAAAGTGGGTGTCTCCCAGCATTTATCGACCTATGTTCCATTCATCTCTCTCTTTGACAACCTTGAAGCGATTTATTTCGACAAAAACTCCCAATACCACTAATTTAGCCACAACTAACATCTCGCACATTGCCACTGGTATGGAGTTACGCAGGCAGGCTTTCCGTTCCTTCCCCACGATCGCGGTTGTCGGGGCATCTAGTCATAACACGAAAATTGGCGCGCAAGTATGTATCAGCAGGCTTTTGTCTGGCAGCTGATCAATAACCATTCATTTTTCCTAGATTGTTCGCTACCTCTTGAAAATTCACAAAACTGTCATACCTATCAATCCCGTGAGCTACCTTTTCATGATCCTTCTACGTGTCATTTATTTTTCTCTGCAGAATCACACTACCATACAAGGATTAAAGTCCTCGAAGACTATTTTAGACCTGCCTAATCCAGAAAGGACTGTCATATCCGTCGTGGTTAGACCTAGCGTAAGTGAATCTATTTATCTATCCTTTACATTTATTATCTTGTTCACACGTGCCACGTCCAGATTACCCTCGGAGTGCTTAAACAGGCCATGCAAATCGGAATTCCGTATATATGGCTTCAACCTGGTACCGAAGACACCACTGTTCTCTCGTATATCAAATCCACCCCCGACCTTGAGAAAAGATGCATATACGCCTCAACTCCACTCGTAGACTTAGCCTTGTCAACTGGTCCTCCCTGTCCTGATACTATTATACCCGCCTCGGCAATTGACACCGAGCCCAATGCTAGTCTCTTGGATAAACATCGTTCAATCTCTGCCACGACTGAGATCAAACCCGGGGTTGATGAGGAACCTTGTTTATTGAAAGATCTGAAAGGAATGGGTGTTAGCTTGAAGGTAGATCCGGGTCTCATTGGTAGCTAGGGAGGGACCGGCATAATAACACACATGGAATGATAGGAAAGGATGGAATTCATCTGTAGACGTCATAGGTTCATAATATAGCAGCTAGATAGACACTCACATGTAGTTATTGAAGGAGATCTTGTGTTGGACAAGAGATTTGCTAAGGACTGAACAGTATTCGTTGAAGCTTGGACCTTTTGATAAATGTAGATTTCTCTCGTTGCGCAATTGAATTGTGTTTTCTTTGTCTTTCTGTTGTCCATTCCAGTTTTTACGGCGCACTTCTTGAGATTTTACAAAGGTTTTTCGATAAGCATTCATACGTGGACCGTTTCAGGTCTAATGGGAGGTCTGATCAACTCAGAATGAAGTCAAATGGGCCGCCGCAAGTGTGGCAAGTATTAGAGGCTTCTGACTCAAACAAGACCACATTGAGCGAAAGTTTTCAACTCGTAAGGACAACTGGTAACAAAGGTCTTGACAAACAAGACCATATTGGTGACCGATAGTGACCCGTCTGGGATTGTGACACGTAACAATTTATGGTGTGCGCTATTTATCGATGAATACCAGGAATTCAAGAAGGATGACTCGTGTCTTGGAACGATCGAGGAAACGCTCTTGGTCAGGTTCACCGAATGCCTTGAACTCTGAATCATCGAATATCTGACGAGGAGGAATAAGTGATTTTCTTTTTGAAGTCGGGACGCTTGCAGTAAGTAAGTAGACGCACTTCAAAAATCTTCTCATATGTTTCTGCTTCAGGTATACCAATACAGTCACAATCAATAAGAGGTACCTTGAGTGCTTAAGAAAAGGTTTGGCTTTCATTTATTGGAAGCTACAATAAGTTCAACCTGGGATTCGCGCACCCATCAGAACCAAATCAAGAACAGAGTCTAAAAAGTTTGCTATGATACATTCAATAAATTCCTTGTAGATTACTTCCTAGTCCAAAGTTGTCCGAAACAGCATTTTCTACTTCAAAAAGCGTCGTGTTCATCCAAAACTTCCCTGGCGTACTCCTTAGCACTCTCAGACACATCGGGGTCTAAATGATGGACGAGAAGAATGATTAGTACAAGTGTATATGCGTGGAAAAATGAACGAAAAAGCTCACTTTTCAAAGTATCCTTGTTACCTCCGAGGACGTGGTTCTCGTCCTCGTCTCCTCCAGTGGTGTAAGAATCACTTTGACTATCTTCACTGACACCAGCGGCGTCAATAATTTTACGAGCATGAGCCTTCGCTTCGTCAGACACGCGGTCGTCTACGGAAAAAAATCGAAACGTCAGCGATTTCTTTCGAATAGCAGCAACGGCTCGAAAGATGGACTCACTGTGCAAAGTAGCTTTATACCCTCCAACAACACGGCTGTCATTCAAATCAGGAGTAGCCTCTTTCCTTCCAAATCCAGACTCGGCCATCTCGTTCAATCTCTTCCTTACACTCTCCTTTGCCCCGTCAGAGACTTTAGGGTTGTTGATGGTAGCCTTGAGACCGCCCATGACGTTGTTGGGGTTCTTGCTATCGACTGTTCAACAAAAGCGGGTGGGCGAGGCCAAATTAGAAAATAAAATACAACGAGTTTGAAGAGAAGAGCACACCCCTCTCCTTATATGCCCCTCCTCACACCGACTCCGCCACTCCTTGGTCGCCTGCATCGAATCGAGTAGAGTCGTAATTACTACAAAACAAGTGATGTCGTCGTGACGTTATCGAAACAAAAAAGTAGTACATGCTTCATCGAAGGATCGGTCGATTCTTCGAACATTGTTCGACTTTCCGATACCACCCGATGATTAGACATCGGTTCATCAAGGGTCGAACAAATCTATATTATCATTATAATTATGTAAAATCGAAGACAAAGAAGTGTAACCACATAGTCACTAGTCAAGGGTAGGATTGTGCTAGAAGCTCGAGATTCTTGAACAATGATCATGCATCAAAATTAAATCGATGTTCTGCGGTTTGATTTCAAACTCCGCCGGACTTGTCCGGCAGCGCAGAAATAGTGCTAATACCAAGGCAGGGAGGCTGGCCTCGCCCTTCCAACACTGTATTTAGTCAAATTTTGCTGCCCGACTTTTCCCGGCTCTCAAAAAAGCCGGGAAGAGCCGGGTTGACTCGCTTGATAGTCACTGTCCGACTAAAGGGCCTCTTTGGTCTGCCCAGCTGTTGAGTCAAATACCTAGTCTGTAATAGATGATATCGATGACTGCCGACTGGCTTGCCAAGTTCTAGAATCTAACTTCTCAGGCTAGACCTCTGAGGCAATGTGATGATTCAGATCTTAGTATCATTCGGATGCCTTCCGTTTTTATTTTTTATTTTTTATGTCTCGATATGCGCGAAGCTACAGTCCAACATTCTCTACTTTTCATCATGTAACTTCCGCATGCGAATAGAAATCTTACCCCTTTTGTATTCCGGTGGGTAAGATGACTCGATATGAAAATTTCCCCTCCGTTGTCTCTTCAATGTGATACATAGATGAAATCTACGGCATTACTTGGAATAACAGCAACAACAGCTAGGGTGCCAAACAACAGAGACAGCAATTAGTCTTGCTCATTTTCTTTCTTGCAGCGGGGCTGTTTGAAAACACTCAGTTCCGTGATTCTGTTTGTATATCCCTTTTGGGTGGTACAGCTGTACATTGACAGATTAGAAGAGCACTACGTATATATATCCAACCCTTTTACTGTCGAACCTTCCAGCTCCGAGTCAGCTCTACGCTTGTTCAACATACCATCCAACATGTCGTCCAACACCCACCCCCGCCATAGGGATTTTGTGGAGATACACTCCCATATGTGAGTCTATCTTCACAATCCTTTTCCTACTAAGACTCATTCTGGAGTGAACCTCCTTCATCAGTGACACACCTTCAGTCCTCGTAGTGGGAGAAGTCGAAGTGTGTGGCACATCGTTGCAATCCGCAGCGCAAGATGGTTATTTGACATCACCTCTCAAGTTTGATTCACTACTAGGTCACTATCCTGAGTGGCCTCCTCTTCCAGATATGGGGGAATTGTATCTTGATTCTACTCAAGACTACCTGAACCCGAACCCTACAACGTTCTACGGAGGAATGGCGCCACTGGTACGGAATCTGAGCATTCAAATACCTGAAGTGTTACCACCCACCAGTAGCATGAATAGTCAAGCTTCGGCCAGCAGGGCTGTGGCTCCGTCATGGGACATTTTGAACACAGCATCTCCTAGCACATCCAATTCGTTCACATCTGGTACAAGCCTCCATACACCTGCATCACCACAGTCTCTACCGTCCCATTGCGGCTTTGTCTCGGAAGAAGACAAAATGACCCTGCAACTCAAAAGTCATGATGGGAGCACCAAATGGAATAGTGGTGCGCATGCTCACACTCAATGAATCTCTGATCTTTAGTAAAGTGATCACGTACCAGGCTCTGCGCTTTACAGCCGCGAACTCCAGAGTGATGATGGGATCACTCAAACCTTCTCAGAATCAGTGCATGGAGTTGTTCAGAACGAATCAATCCACCATGGCCAGGTTGCTTGTAAAATTGAGAATACATACGATGTTTTCAACTTTCAGAACAACCAAGGCCTATTCCCTTCTATCCATTTCCCTGGAGATGTGATGAGCAATAGTGATCAAGCAGCAAGCGGTTCTGTGGAGTCTCGTCTTGAAATTAAACGCCGGAACATAGCAACCGATCGAGTGGTCAACCATGCCCATTCACGTCGTAAAAATCCGCCGAGATTCTCCTGTCACATTTCCGAGTGCCTCGGGCGTACTTTTACTACTCATCACAACTACAGGAGTAAGTCATACGGAAATCTTTAAGCTCTGTCACTGATAGTATTGAGCCACTCGGCTTGAACCCGTAGATCATATGAACTCACACCAAGGGATAAAACCCTACAAGTGCAGACTCTGCCACTATGAATCCGGTACACAACACACATTGCTTAGGCACATGAAAGCAAAACATCCTGAGTCCGGAGAGTCATGAATCAAACTTCACTTAGAGAGAATTGCCACTTTGGCATTTGCATCATTACTAAGTACCCGAAAGAGTCGGAATCATTGTGTTGCAAGTGGAAGATATGTTGCACTGAGCCACACTCCGATCTCTTCAACTCCATCTGTATCACAGTTCTCATCTAACACTGGTAAATTTTTCCGTCATGTTGGATTTGTTCAAGGAAAATTTCAGGCGGAAGTTAATCCAAGCCCGCAACTTTACTAGTAGCATGGACCATCATATATACGTTACGAGGCCGGAGTTTGCGGAGATCTCTTCCTTGGGCTGGTTCCCACATGTATTCTCCATTCAGAAAATCTTAACTTATCGTTACCTCGTAATTGTTCGCACAGTTTACGGCCTCAGACTCCGCATTCTGGCCAGGAGGTCGGCTGGCTTGAGTGCGAGTCATCCGCCGCATGTAGCAAGCCTTGGCATTAAGAAAACACCCTCTTGAAGTGACCTCACCCCTGAAAAAAGCAGAAAGAAGAACTCGAAGCAGGGTTTAGTTCTTATCAAACCACTCGCTTACACGATCCATCAAGTCTAAGTCCAGCTCCATCTCTTCCACCTCCGTGTTGACCTTGCCATGCGCAAGCAATGGCCCATTTCCTTTGATAAATACTTGCATGCCGGAAAAATAACCGTGGACACACTACATACGTTCATAGAAAAGCCTTTGAAACCTTTCCCATGAACTTTGCACTTAGGGCCCTGGTGGCTACATCGCCCTTGTGCCGGGATATCCCAGGAATATGACCGGGGCTCTCTGGAGCAATGTAAGCGTCCGTCACCGATGTGGTCTTGCTTGGACCGGAAGACATCGACTTCTCCGGCCCGTCGGTAACGACACTTGGTTTAATTACCACGCGTTGGCCCATTTTCTTGATACGCTGTACATGCTACGAATGTACCTGCATTCGCTCAAGCCTCACCTACTTGCTGTCATTGCTTTTGTGTGCAGCTTGGAAACCACGACTCCGAGAAGATCCAACTCCTTCTGAGGCTGAACAAGAATTTGGTTGGGAATCTTCCTGCTTCCTTGTATCACCCAATGCTCATTTCACAGTTTTTTAGACCGTACCATGCAAAACAACTGAAGGCTCAACCAACTTACCGGTACTCGCTGGGTGGCCAACGTCCCAGGAATTTCATCTAGGCTAGCCTAAAGTGGCTGTTACCAGTAGTGAGCTAGTGAGCTCCCGAATCCAGCCGCATCATCATTTGGTGTCGAATCCATGTGCTGGTACGTACTAAATTGATAATAAAATTTCCTCCTCCGAATCCGATACATCGGAGTTTCAACGACTCATGATCAACTCCAGTGTCCACTCTCACCCGTCTTTTGACCTTTCAAGCGAGATTTCTGTGCCTTCATTGAGAAAATTTTGCCTATATCTCGGATTTTTCAATCATCCCTTGTGACCACAGGTGACCACCCGTCTCAATATGCATCTTTTCTCGTCGTTTCTTTCTCGGTAATTGGTTTCATGCCAATGACTGTCCGTTCCGTTTTCTCCTTGTCAGGCCCGGAAACGGGACCTGGCTTGATAGAGAAAGATCTCGAAAGATTCAGAGACTCTAATTGAACCTTGATCAGACTGATAGATCAAGAATTGAAGAAAGACTCTCGTGGTTAACGTTTTTAACATTTGAAAAGGCTTGTTTTGGTTGAAAAGCTGTAGAGTGGCTCTTTCAAGGCACGAAGTCGTGAGGTGCGGGAAATATATGTTTGTGTTTTCGAATATACGCCGATTTTGAACCTTTTTCTTGACTGTTTGGCGACTATCTGGGTAGATATGGACGGATGAGGAGGCCCGGGAGGTGTAAACGAAACGGACCGTCTCTTTGTTCCAAGGAGGAAGATTTTGTGTGTCTGTTCTATCTGGTCAGTGGCGAGACTTGGGCTTGGCGAGAGGTTCAAGGAGGTGGTATAAAAGAGGAGAGATTGAAGGAGAAAAGACAGGCTAAAGACTCGACTTCATCTCAAAGTACTAACGATGTTCAAAGTTTCAGCTTCTGTTCTGCTTCTCGTTGGTCTCGTTGCTGCGAACCCGACACCGTAAGTCACCTTGAACCTTTCCCGATCCAAAACAACCAGTAGTGACACTCACCTTGATCTTTCTTTCGATTTGTTTATTTTTTTTACACACACACACACTTCCCCATCTCCCAGCATCGAGAAACGCACAGCGACCAACGTATGGCCTACCGCGCCCACCACTTCCTCCTTAAGCAAACCCATCACTGTCGCCTCTGGACAGACGTTCACTCCTTCGCAAGCATACACAAGATACGATCGTGGTTCTGGTGCTTGTAAAGGTCAGAACGAAGGAGGCGATTCTGATGCGGTGTTTTTGTTGGAAGAGGGAGCTACGTTGAGTCGGGTGATTGTTGGTGCGAATCAGGCTGAGGGGGTGCATTGTCTTGGTGAGTGTTTTTTTTTTTTGGTTTAGAGATAACCCGGGAGTGTGTAAATGTTGATCTTGGAAATTTTTCTTTCTCCGGTGTTGCTAGGGTCTTGTACTTTGGATCATGTGTACTTCGAGGTATGTGTTCGGGTGGTTACTCATGTGACAATTTTTTTAAAAACCTTACTAACATACTTTGGGTTTTTTTCAGGACGTCTGTGAGGACGCTATTACCATCAAACAGACGAGCGGTACCTCGAGGATTAACTACGGTGGAGTGAGTGGGCGGACTTTTATAAGTCGGAATCCGTACTCATCACATTCTTCTTCGGATTACCTTCTTTCTCACTCTCAGGCTAAGAACGCCGACGATAAGAGTAAGTAGTCACGCATGCAATCGATCAATTACGCTGTTGCCTAACATCGTGTTCTCACTGCTCTGCTCTGTTTCATTTTTTTTCTCATCGGGATCAATAGTTGTTCAGCACAATGGTATGTAGTGACTACTTAGATCTTTGGTTAACAGTAACAATAAACTTATATGATCGCCGCCGATGGATAAAAATTACCTGGTTGTTATTCCTGTAGGAGGAGGAACTGTGAGTTGCAGTTTTCTTTATTTATCTATAGTATGAAACGATTTGACTTAGGGGAGAGGGTTTATTTCTAGGTGATCATCAACTCGGTGAGATAGATATTAGATCCCCTTCTGATTCGCCAAGGCTCAAGCAACTCGTAACCAAAAATCTGAAACCAATCAATCAATAACTTAGTTCTATGCCGAGAACTTTGGCAAACTCTACCGTAGCGTAAGTTATTCTGACGTTCCTTGCTCGGTTCTTGGAAGAAATGATTTATTATAAAAATTTGTATAGTGCGGTAACTGCGGTACTATGTACACCAGACACGTCGAGATCAATGATGTTTGGGCTGTAGATGGTACGCACTTAAATTTATACCTCCTTTTTTCCGGTGATATTTACTAGTTCATTTGCTGTTTTGTATACAGGCAAAGTTTTGGTGGGGATTAACTCGTGCGTGATATGTTTTTACTGGACGTCTTTATATAAACGTTTCAAGTAACTGAAATATTCGATGGGGGTGATTAAAAAACATACAGAAACTATGGAGAGTGAGTACAAAAGAATTTTTTTCTTTCAGATTAGACCGCATCTGCAACGCGGAATTTTGAGCGTTTTTATTTAGTGAAAAACAATCCAGATTTATTTAGGCCCCACCTGAAAAATCTTTAGAGTTGTCAGTAAGCAAAATTGCCTCCGAGTCCCAATCTCAACTTCAACCTTTGGCAACCATGGTCCACAGACGACATGAATGAAGCATTTACATATTTAGCTTCCATTATGGAGCTGGACAGAGCCTTATACTCGTGATGATATTGGATGTACGGACGTCGAGTTCGAGCTACTACTGATCCCACACAGGCTGTCAAATCATTTTCATTAGCCCCAATTCCAATTTTCATTAGCTCCATTCTCATTTTTCTCAGTCGAGCCAACATATTTACGCGTTGCAGATGCGGTCTATTATTAAAGCTTGCTGATACTTTGGGCTCGTTCAGGACGTCTGTGAGGACGCTATTACCATCAAACAGACGAGCGGTACCTCGAGGATTAACTACGGCGGAGTGAGTGGGCGGATTTTGGTTTGGAACCCGTATTCATCACGTTCTGATTTTCTTTCTCACTCTCAGGCTAAGAACGCCGACGATAAGAGTAAGTAGTCACGCATGCAATCGATCAATTACGCTGTTGCCTAACATCGTGTTCTCACTGCTCTGCTCTGTTTCATTTTTTTTCTCATCGGGATCAATAGTTGTTCAGCACAATGGTATGTAGTGACTACTTAGATCTTTGGTTAACAGTAACAATAAACTTATAATGATCGCCGCCGATGGATAAAAATTACCTGGTTGTTATTCCTGTAGGAGGAGGAACTGTGAGTGCTGCGTGCAGTTTTCTTCTTCATTACTATCTGAAACGATTTAACTGGATCATTTCTAGGTGATCATCAACTCGGTGAGATAGAACCCTTCTGATTCTCATAGCAACTTATAACCAAAATAAACCAATATTAGTTCTATGCCGAGAACTTTGGCAAACTCTACCGTAGCGTAAGTTATTCTGACGTTCCTTTGCTCGGTTCTTGCGAGAAGTGATTTATCATCAAAATTTGTATAGTGCGGTAACTGCGGTACTATGTACACCAGACACGTCGAAATCAATGATGCTTGGGCTGTAGATGGTACGCACTCAAATTTATACCTCCTTTTTTTGGGTGATATTCATTACTTCATGTGCTGTTTTGTATAGGCAAAGTTTTGGTGGGGATTAACTCGTGCGTGATATATTTTACTACTTGAACCAACTGAATCATTTAATGGTGTGTTACACGTAATGCAGGAACTACGGAGAGTAAGTAAAGAACAACTTTTCTTTCATATCCATGAGGTTTTCCTGACTCTAATACGTAAACAGCACGGCGAAGATCCGCACTACCAGGGCTCAAAGCGTTGGAACTATCTGTGAAAGGTAAGTTCCTTCAAACTTGTCTTTTTGATTATCCAATTAGCTTGCATCTAACCCAAAATTCAGATACAACGGTAACGACAACGGTGACGAACCCACCGAAGCAGGCAGTGGGCCGGACAGCAAGGTAAGGACATAAGTTGTTTCCCGATGAATCTCGAATGTTCAGTCAATGTTTTTTACAGTATTGCTTGTACACGACTGGTGACATTTCTTCTTAAATTCAAGGAGAGTTATTTTCAATGGCAGTGTGGGGGAGGGGGGGTTTATGTGGTTAGACTATGGCTGTGTATGTCATATTAGTGTTGTTCGGTTCGGAGTTGATCTCATACCTATGTATGCGTTGTACACATAACAGGTTTTGGCACTGCTACTTATTAGTACTAGTTAACGTCAGAGACGGTCTATTGAAGGCTCCAAGAGTGCAAGCGCACTGGTGGCCAAAACTTAAAGTGATGTTCCCCCACCAAATGCGAGAACTGTTCTCGACACAACAATTTTCGTTCACTCTAGATCCTTCTAGGTCTTACTGTTTCGTAGCTGGAATGCTCCTCAATAATGCCAGCAAAATTGAGTATTTGAAAAACAATTTTCCTTTTCCATTTTCAGTGTCATTTATCAAACTGTGACGTCATCAACATCACGTGAACATGTCGGATTCCAACGGAATCCCTCGGAATGTCCCGTCTCGACTTCCTCTCTGACCTGCTTGCGCTGTGCTCAATTGCAACATGTACATCGCCATTGACATCGCCAGCAACACTTGTCCTTTTTTTTCTGTTATAGTGTGCACAGAGACAGCACGCTCGGAATGCCGCAGCGCCCATGTTCTGTGTCGCACCCATATTTCAAATCAAAAATGATAATGATCATTTAGCCGTATGCAGCCCTGGCTGACAGCTAGTAATAAGGTTTGGAAAAGCTGCTCGGACGTGGTCCAGTATTTCTACTTCTGCAGGCTTCAATTCGTAGAGAGGACAGCACGAGTGATCTGCATACGCATGAGTTGGTTCTCCATCTTCTGATGGAGGTGGTGCTCTCAAGATCACGTTATGCACTTGCGACTCCCGTCTCATCGCGGTTAGCTCGAGCAACATCAATTGATCCATTTATTATTGAATCGCCAATTCACAGCCTGAAAGGTTCCTAGCGCTTTTGCCCACGTCGCTTTGTACCCGACTACCATCATCCCCCCAATGTCTCCTCCCCCAATATCTACCTTCTTTCGACCCCTTCCCCTAGTCTCTCTTTTGTGCTCAAAAATTCTCCTCATCACACTCTTCTTTCTCTCTTTCGGCTCGCCGGTCGAATCGCAATTTACCTCTGGCCAAAATTTCTTACCATTTTCCTACCCTCTCGCCGTTCGCTCTTCCTACCTTAACACATGGCAAAATACCCAAGTAAACACAACAAGCTTGACACATGACTGGCCGAAACATTGGAGTGGTCCAGTGAGTCCTACAGTTCATCACAGCAGGTTCCAACAACTCTTTTTTTCCCTCCCCGGCATCATCCATCGACCCTTTCTTCTCAAACGTTTCATGTCTTGACAGCAGGCCCAGTATTGACATATTATTGTTGTTCGACAGATTAACGGCTGGTCAGGGTTGGTTCGCATTGACGGGGTTACTTGGAAATGGATGGGGAACCCTCCTACGGGTAACGCAACGACCATCCAGAGTTCCCAGGTCACCCCCACCCGGAGTATCTTCACCCTCTCGGCCGATGTCATGACCTTGACTATCACTTTCTTCAGTCCGATCGAGGTGCGTTACAATCTCACGAGCGGGGAGGATATCGTTATATTAATCAAAATTGTGATGGATTTCGCTTCGCTTTTAAGACCGGGGATTTGACCAAACAATCTATTCCCTTTTCATACGTCTCGTTCGAATGTCACGCAAATGATAATGCGGAGCATGATGTGCAGGTTTACTCTGATATAAGTGCTGGTGCGTTTTTTTTTTATTAGGAGTGTTTTGACCTCGCAGAAAAGGAAGGGTGGTGTGTGTGCTCACTTGTACTATAGAATGGATATCCGGAGATCGAACAAACCTCGCGAACTGGACTACCACTCTCTCCTCTTCCTCCGTCATACACAGTGCTTCTAGACAAGCTCCGCAATCTATGAGGGAAAGTTCGAATATAGCAGAGGACGCGACGGTGTATTACGCTATGGCTCAAGTGGGTAGTTTGAAAGCTTTTTTTCTTTTCGTTGTTTTTTTTTTTTTTGGAAGGGTTCCAAAGCTGAGCGCTGAGATCTGACGATCTTTAACCCCTCATATAGAGAGACGGCATGACTTATCAGTCGGGACAAGACATCGTAGTCCGAGGTCAATTTGATAGTCAAGGCAAATTGACTGATGGCTCTGATTCCACTTTTAGAGCTATTCAAGAGTGAGTTGTTTTTTCTCTGACCACCACCCCCACCCCCCCTCTCCCTCTCCCTTTTTCTTTTTAGCCTTCTCTTCGGGTTCTGAACCCAAACTTCTTCCCCTGCAGCAACTTTGTTGTATTCGGTATCTCCGTAGACCTCGGGTCTATCTCATCCACTGACAAGCCAGTCGTCTGGGGCCTCGGTCTCTTCCGTGATCCCATAACCACCTACAGCAACACCTCTTCCTCCCGTCGCCCTTACTTCTTCTCCGACCCTCGATTCGCTGGGAAAACCGTTCAAGACGTTATAGATTTTTCTTTACAAGATTACGACTCGGCTGTTTCACGCGCGGATGCGTTGGATGCGAGGATAGAGGGGGATACGAAGGCTGCTTCGCCTGGGAGTGAGGAGCAGTATTTTAATTTGGTCGCGATGGCGGCGAGAGTGGCGGTTGGGGCGGTGGATGTTACGTTTGAGGTTGAGCAGGAGGGGGGGGTGAATAGGACGGATGTTAAGGCGTTTATGAGGAATACGGGTTTCGATCAGTTGAGTTTTTCTTCTGAGTGTCCCTATGTTTTTTTGAGGGGGGTTTTTGTTTTGGTTTTCGAGATGTTTTTCGAGGTTTTTTCTACGTGTTGGAGACCATCATCAGGTTGATTGGCTCCATCATCTGTCACTTTCCCTCTAAAAAAAGGACCGACCAATATCCGCGTTCACTTTCAACCCTTATAATTAGCGCCCATATCTCTTTTTTTGATTGATCCGCGTTATTTATATATGGGTTGCTGATGCGATTATCTCCATCCTGCAATCAGATCTGCAAGTAGTGTCCCAACGCTCTACTCCAACTTTCCAGCGCTGCTATATCTGAACGCAAGCTGGGGTGGATATCTCCTCGACTCTTTGTTACAGTATCAGAGTAGCTCGGCCTACAACAATCCCTATGCCGCTCTAAGTTTGGGTAGCACTTACCCATTAGCTCCGGGTGACAATGGTGATACGACTTCGAGTAGCGTAGAAGGTAAGAGAACGTAAACAATTCGCTTTTTCGATCGTTTTGGCCGGTTCGAATAAATTGTGATGGAAACTGACGTTGGATGCGGTTCCTCCCCCCCTTTTTTGTGCAGATACTGCGAGTATGTTGATCATGGTTTTGGCTCATGCGAGGACGAGTGGAGATGGCAGTTTGATTGAAAAATATGTGAGTTTTTTCGGTTGATGATCCGCGTGGTAGTCGTGCGCGCGCGTGTGTGCCGCGGGTTTCTGATGATTGACGATCTTTTTTTTTTGGTTTTTTGTTCACTTTGCCAGTACAACTTGTTAAAGAAATGGGCGGATTACCTCGTCGCGAACGCGGTCCATCCAAAAAATCAGTAAGTTTGTTTTTTTCCACTCGTTTCTTGGCTCTTAGGGAGAAGTGGGGGAACTAATCTTTGATTGTATTATAGAGTTTCCTCGGACAACACAGGAACTTCAGTCAGCGACTCTTCGAAAATCGCTATGAAAGCTATCATCGGTGTCGGAGCCATGGCACAGATCAGCAGGGCTTTTGGTAGTAGCGCGGATGAGTCGAGTTATCAGGTGCATTATTATTGGTTTTCTTTTCTTTTTCTCTTCTTCATATTATTATTATTTTTATCACGTTGTCCAAACTATCCAAACCGTAAACTAACCGGATTTCTTTTCTTAACAGGCCAACGCCACCACATTCGCCGTCCAATGGAAATCACTCGCGCTCTCATCTCAGTCCATCATGGCGACCTACGGTGACACCGGGTCGTTCGCGCTCATGTATGATTTGTATGCAGATATGCTTTTGGGGACGGGATTGTTTGATCAGGATGTGAGTGTGTGTTGTTGTAACTTGTTGTTATGCATGTTATGTGCAACTAGTTCTTTCTCCTTCTATCTCCTTTCTTTTTTCCCTGGTTTCTTTTCTTTCTTTCCCTGGCGTTGTGGCTGCTTCTAGCGCGATTTGGTCGGGATCCATTTGTCCCTTCGTTTCGAAGCGACGTTTCTTTTTTCCCGTTTCTTTTCTTTTCTTTCCCTGGCGTTGTGGCTGCTTCTAGCGCGATTTGTTCGGGATCCATCTGTCCTTCGTTTCGAAGCGACGTCTGGCATGACATGATAGCGCCCATCCGTTTCCCGTCCCCCCTTGTAACCATTCAAAGTGGTCCCTCTAAACGGCCTCATCTCTTTCTACTGGAGGGTTTTTGCTGGCCAACGTTTTTGACGGGAAGAAAATTGGTTCCGCTTTGTACTCGCCGACTTCCCGATTCCCCCTTGGGGAAAACAGCGGCGGGTGCAAATCGAATTTGATTTCGATCTAGGCACGCATTTACTCGGGCCCAGTTTTTTTCAACTGCTTGTTATGCCTTCATGTACTTTATACTCGTTACTGACCGTCTCTTACGACATAGGTTTACAATGCCCAAAACGCTATGGTCCAAACCCAAGGTCAATCACCCTCCGCAGGATCTTTTGGTATCCCTATCGACTCTCAATCCAGCACGATCACAAGAAGCTCACGGCTGATGTTTGTTGCGGGATCTCTCAGCAAGACGAGCAATTCGACAAGGAACCAGCTTATCAATGACGTCTTCGCGAGGTGAGTGTCCGGATCCAGAAAAATCGTTGGATTTTTACTTACGTATTTCTGACCAACGATTTGATCATATACAGAGCCGCTTACAACCAAAGCAACAACGCCGGCGGGAATTTCCCTGTCGTTTATGATACCCAAAGTGGACAAATGAGCAACAGTCCAGGTCAAGCCAGTCCGGCTCAAGGAGCGGTCTTTGCGCTTTTAACCTTGAACATGCCCAATCAAACCATCACTCTCTCGAGTACATCGCCGCCGTCTTCTTCAAAAGTCAATGTAGGAGCTATTGTAGGAGGTGTGATAGGAGGTTTGGCTGGATTAGCGTTATTGCTCATCGGGGTGTTATTGTTTAAGAGGTGGAGAAGGAGGAGGGCGGACCAGCAGAGAATGTTCAAGGAGCCGAGATCGAGTCAGAGGCTCAGCATGATGGGCGTCCCAAACGTGTTGACGCCTTTCTTTGGGAACGCGAACGCACCAGCGAGCGAGGGAGGCTCGTACGACCCATACAATAACCACAGCCAGATCGACCAAACTCAAGGATCACGAATATTACAGGCTGGAGATGGCTACGGTGCAGGTGCAGTTGCAGGTCCTAGCGCTGGATATGGAAATGCCTTTGCTGCTGCTGGTCATACAGAGAGTGGAAGCGGAGGTGGAGGTGCTAGCGACAGTACAGGGTCTTCAGAAAAAAGACGAGGTGCCTTTTCAAATTTCGCTCCTAACAGAGGGACGAACTGGGATGGGAACGCATCGAATCAGTTATCGGATGGGACGGACCCGACATCACCGACAGTGAGCTCGAGATATCCCCAAAGCTCAAGATCGGATATGACGAGCCAGTTAAGGCAAGAAGTTGAGGGCCTAAGACTAGAGATGCAGGAGTTGAGGGCGCAAGCGAGGGATTACGAACCTCCGCCTTCATACCAATAGTTTTTCCCCCGTGTCAATTGGTCAAGGTAGAAAATTTGGGTACACAACAGTTCACTTGTGGTTTTTTTTTTTGCTCCTCGTTTCCTCTGTTGTCCGTGCTGTGTTTCGCTGTTCTGTAAGATTTAACTCAATTTAACGTATTCGGTTTCAACCTTTTCGTCATCCTTAGCTGTATTAACAATATTGGATAATCTATATCGGGCTGATTCAGTATTTATCCTAGGACTTAATAGCATCAATCATGACCAAGCTTTAGGACACCCTAGACTTGTGGGCCAGTATTTATCCGTCCGCTGTCTGGTCTAGAATAGAATCTCTTAATTAATTTTTCCATGTCCTTGATGGTCCGAGCAATACATATAGCTATGAAAACTGCTGTCGCACTGAATCAAGCATAAACAACAGTGTATCAAGCGAAAGAACCCTTTGCCCATTATTCAGTATTGACCTGCTTGTCAAGGAATGACTCTTCCTGGACCGCAAAAAAATTAATATTTTCAAGTAACATAGCTATGAACATGCTGTTGTATTGAATGAAACATGAATAACAATGTTTTCCCAATATTCGGTGAGTCGGTAAAATTTTTGAATAAATGACTCTTTTGGCAGGGCTCCCAAAAAAACTCTCATTATTGATTGCTGTACCAATAGCTTTCCCTCGTATCGATCAGTCGAAGTGATAGATTCGGGTACACAACAATTCATTTGTGGTTTTTTTACTCCTTGTTTGCTCTGTTGTCCGGCGTGATGTGTTTCGCTGTTCTGTAAGATTTAGCTCAATTTAACATTTTTAGTTCATCACCCTAATAACATCAATTATGATCTTTAGAACACCATGGGCTTGGACCAGGTCAACCATCTGTTGTGTCCGGCCTGTAATAGAACTTCTCTTAATCCTAAAATTTCAAGTAATACTTATAACTATGAAAAATGCTACCGCTTTGATTGAAAACATGAACAATAGTGGACCAAGTGCAAGAAGCCCTTTTTCTAATACTCAGTTTGGACTTGTATCATTATTTTTTAATTTTTAATAAGTACATGACTCCCTGATCCCCCCCACCAAAAAATAAAAACTTTCATCACTGATTCTTGCGGTATAACTTAGTGATTTATTTATGTGTTAGTTTCACGACGGTCTATGCTGATCATGAATTTGAGTACCTGGACTACGTGGTAGTTTATAAGTAAGTATAGTTAAAGGGAGGTGAGTAGTCCGAGTCTACTTAGAGACAAGTCCAAAAGGCGGAAACAGATCCGAGTCATAAGACATAAGATCATTATAACTGGTAAAGATTGTGAGTTATAAAGTCATGCCATAATATCATACTAGTGAAGGGATGTTTACCGCAACACTCTGGTAACTCGACCAGGTCCAGGCGTTGTTCCTCTGGTTCAAACCTTCTGGCAAAATATTCTCTTTGAATAATTCCCAACATGACAGGAGGATCTACCAGTGTCAGATGAGAATGATGATAACACAAATTGGAACTGAAGAATGAGTTTCATGTGTCTGGCCCACGACGTCCTTCATTTGGACTCATTCAGACTCTTAATTGTTATGCCATGCACCAAATACTTCACCAAGTGTAGTTTCAGCGAATGTGACAATGAGACTTTTGACTTTCGGTGCATAGGACCGCTTCAGGGTGTTTCGCCCTCACATGCCTGAGCAATGTATGTCGTGTACCAGATCTGTAGGTACAGAGCCCACATCCGTGGGGTTTGATCCCTCTGTGTGAATTCATATGATCTAACAAGGGCGTCAAAGTGAAATAAAAAAAAGTGCAATATTAGTAAACAGAGTTTTTAATCATCCTATAATAACTTGAACTTACTCCTATAGTTGTGAGGAGTAGTAAAGCTACGCCAGCATTCTGGAACCTCACAAAAGTATTTCGGTGTATTTTTACGTCGTGAATATGCGTGGTTGACCACTCGATGTGTCGCTATGGTTCGCCGTTTGATACCAGGATCGGGTCTCATATAATTTTCTGCTTTTTGAATGTTATCATTCATCATATTTGTTGGGAAATGGGTTAGAGATGTGGCGGAGAGTCCACTATCACTTCCCCGGTAGATGGAGTTGGAAACATTGTGTGCAGTCTCCTCCACTTTACAAGGGACTTCATACGGTGATTCTTGAGCAACCGTTCTGTCAAGTCCGCGATTGTAAAATATACAGTCTTGTGGATATCCTGTGAAAGCAATATGACTTTGGTAAAAATGATCAGAGATTCAAGGCTGAAGTATACATACCATTCCACTTCATCTCGTTGATGTTGTCATCGTAGTTTGTATAATTTGTAAGCTCAATTTTATCTCCTTCAATAAAGCTGTGATTGGGTAATAGAGATTGTGGAAGTGGTGATGCAGGTGTATGGAGGCTCATGACGGATGTGGATGAATTGGATGTCCCAGCAGATATTGTGCTGGGGGACTTCCGCCCCATGGCAAGGTTGCACTATTGGCTGAAGCTTGACTGTCCATGTTTATGTTTATGTTATTGTTGAGTAGTGACATTTGGGGTATTTCAATGCTCAGATTCTGTGCTGATGTTGTCATGTCTTGAGTAGGGCCCTGGAGGTACAGCTTCTCCATACCAAACAATTCAGGTTGGCCTTGGGGTAGGTTGATATCCTGCACCAAAGGATAACCGTGCAGTGGTTCAATAGGTGATGTCAAGTAACCATCAACTTGTGATGCAAATTGTGATAATGTGTAGCCTTCGGATTCCCCCACCATGAAGGCAGGGAGTGCCTCACTGACGAACGAAAGTTTACTTCAGATTGAACTTCAGATGGAACAGAGTTGTGGGGATAGACTCACGTATGGGAGTGTATCTCTACGAGATCACTGAGGTGGGGGTGGATGTTGGATGACATCTTGGATGTGAACAGGCGCGGAACTGAGCTGGAGGAGCTGCTTAAGAAAGGTCGGATATATATATGCATAGCGCTGTTCTGTTCTATCGATGAATAGCTGTAGTACCCAAAAAGGATAGAATCACGGACCTTTATGGACTCAAACAGCCCCGCTGTGAGAAAGAGAATGAGTAAGACTAATTGCTGTCTCTGCTGTTTGGTACCCTAGCTGTTGTTGTCGGTGCTGTTAGTAGTCCAATGAATCAAGCACTTCATATGGATGTTGAGAAGAGACTGCGGAGAACGAGAGCAGAGCGACATATCTTGGCCGGCGGTTGCTTCAAAAGGTGTATCCGAGTAATCTTTCGCGGGAGCGGCATGATCCGCCGTTTGCATAATGCCGGTGGTCTGCATGTCCCGTATACTATTTAGGCCCTGCTCGGGAACCCGAGTCGGCTCCAGGGAAGTTAGGATCAGATTTTGGCAGAGAAATAGCCAGATCAATTGCATTCCGCAACCCTGGAAGTTGAAACAACTCAAAATCGCGACTCATCTCACGCTAAAATTGACTCATGAGTGGTTCCCGAGCAGGGCCTGGGTATTGTGCGTTTCATTGCAATGGTAACTTAGGTCTCCCTTAGACTGTATGTTTTATAAACCTGTCAAGCGACTCGACTTCTCTGCCAAAATTTCCCTGGGGCCGACTCGGGTTCCCGAGCAGGGCCTTTACTTGGGTCCAGACTCCGATAACGGTGTGAGAACTTCTTCAAGTGAGCCGCAAGGGATAATGTCAATATCTTCACATGGCCCAAATCAGTGTTTGGACAGGTCAATGATTTGGACGCTTGAGGCCTGAGGGTAAGCCAGTTGGCAGCCACTCACAGTATTAACAGGCATTTGACTCAACAGCTGAGCAGACACTCTTACATCGATATCGGAGCTTCAGGTATCAAAGATAAGGAATCGACCCATCGCGAAGCATGGCAAGTACGATTCCGAGCTGTAAACTGTTTGGGCCGTGCATCGACATAGTAACACATGTACCCCACAAATAGTCTCGTCTGGTAAATGACCTCTCGACGAAAGAGAGGGCCGTCGAGCCCGAATTTTTGATCTGAGCAGATCCGTACTAGTAGCGTAATGGTACAAGCCACACGTGTCCCCGCATCTATTTAACAATTCGGTTGCAAAAAATGCTTCAAGTCTCAGCCTCGACAAACCATAGACCCTCATAGACCCTGCGACTACAGTGGCCACAAGAAATGACGTCCCCTCTCAATTCAAAACTCAATTAAGGAGACATCATTTTTGCCACTGTATTGTACTGAAAACTACATACTGATACCGTTTCGATAGGCTTTGATCATTGCCACTTCACTGGTTGGAGGTCCTTGTACCCATCAATGGAAAAACTCATGCCTAAGATCAGTCGCGATTACCTGTTGAGCTTTTAGAGTCTGGGCGGGAGGAGTTTTTGTTTAATGATACTTGGCTCGGACAGGCACTCCGTTCATGTTGGAACTTAAAAAACTATACCAGCGTGTTACCGACCCACCGCAGCCCACCTTCATCGGTTGTTACTATAACGTGGCAATCTCATGGATCCTGAAATAATCAGTAGGGCGCACTAGCATCTGCAACGAGAAATATATATAGCCATTTTATTTAGTTAAGAAACAATCGGTTTTTCAATAGCCCTACTGGGCCCCATCACTCGGTGGTCATTCTATTCACAACTCAATGTCAATGCCCACGGCTCTTATTTTCTGCAAGGAGTTTACGAAGTTATGAAGGACTCGTCCTTGCTAAACACAAATTCACAGCAGGTAAGTACATAGCTGTTATCGAAATTGTATCCCATCTTCATTCGAATCTCAAACACAGATCTATGAGGCCCGTTAGGGACTCGTCCTAAACTTGATTACAGGAGGTTCCCATGTACTTACTTAGATATTGCTCAATTACTAGCTCATACTTGCCACACAAAGCGATGGCCCGCATCTGCTTCATCTGTCCTGTGCAGCGATAGCCCACTTTAACTTCATTTTTTTGAGTGAGTTTATCATAGTACTCGTTGCAGATGTGCCCTAGTGTAACGATTTTTCTCGCTGGAAAGTAAGTGGACGACTTCCTTGTTTAGGACACATCTGCAAGAAAATAATCCTAAATGGACTGTCGAAGAAGCAAATTCAATTTTTGTGCTGTTCACAGTTCAGAAAAGGGTTCAGAGGCCTTTCTAAACCATAAAACCTCGGCTAATTTTGAATGGTAGGCTTTGTGTATAGAAATGGTCGTGATGGACTCAATCAAGTCCGAAGTCTGGACGCAACCGTACTGACTTGCACTCTCAAGGCTGGAAACTACACACAGGGCTTCTTTATGGGTTTGGATCAAAAGTGGCCTTCTACATAGAAATGAATCCCACCCTCTTCAAATCGGGAGAAAATCAGGGTTCTACAACAGAACACACAGTGACATATGATAAATTATATATTTAGTCCTATATGCACTAAAGTCAGAAGAGTCCCAAGCTATGCGCGCCAAGGTCAGAAATTTGATCCCATGTCTCTAACGAGGGTCGAAGAGCTCATTTTGGAATCTGCTGAAAGCCACAAGAATTGCAAACTGTATATTTACACTGGTAGATAGTGTTGATGGCAGGTCAGATTTTTGAGTTGGCAGGTTGGCAGCTGGCAGGTATTTTGGCAGCAGTGGCCAAAAAAGGAAATTTTATTTACAAGATACCTATACCCCTGATTCTTTTAGTATATCTCCAATGTCCCATGTACCACCCTTTGAGTTATTCAATACCTCAATATCCTTGCTGAAAGGAGTCAGAATCATTCCTTATCAATCAGATCCAATTCATCAAAGCCATATAGCCTCCATCAAGAACATTTTGCATTTGCAAGTTCACAGTCAGTTTCATCCTTCTTCTTGAGCTTCTTTTCCAAATTGTTCACTGTGTCCTTAACATTGTTCAAATTGGGGAAATAGATACCTGCCACCACCTGCCAATTTGAACTGCATTGGCAGGCCGGCAGCTGCCATCTAATTGCTGCCAGTTGGCAGCTATTCCTGCCGCTGCCAACAACACTACTGGTAGATATATAATAGCCTTAAGCAAATGAGACTGAAAGAACCAAGAATCCATGTATTAAAAGGTACAAGTTTGTATCGAAAACTGTTCAGTCCTTAAATCTCTTGTCCAATACGAGATCTCCTTCACTAACTACATGTAAGTGTCCATCTTGCTGTTACATTATGAGCCAATGACATCAATAGATGTTCCCATCATTTCATGTCTGTCTCCTTGCCAAGTGTTCTTGTCCCTACCACACTCCCTAGCTATTAATGAGACCCGGATCCACCTTCAAGCTAACATCCATTCCCTTCAGATCTTTCAATAAACAAGGTTCCTCATCACTTCCGGGTTTGATTTCAGTCGTCGCAGAGATTGAACGAAGTTTATCCAAGCGACTAGCATGTACAATTTTGCTAGGTTCATTGTCAATCGCCGAGGCGGGTATAATAGTATCAGGACAATTAGGACCAGTTGACGAGGCTACGAGTGGAGTTGAGGGGTATATGCACCTTTTCTCAAGGTCGGGGGTGGATTTGATATACGAGAGAACAGTGGTGTCTTCGGCACCAGGTTGAAGCCATATATACGGAATTCCGATTTTCATGGCCTGTTTAAGCACTTCGAGGGTAGTCTGGATGTGGCAAGGGTGAACAAAGCTGATAAGTGTAAATGATAGATAAATAGATTTAACTTACGCTAGGTCTAACCACGACGGATATGACAGTCCTTTCTGGATTAGGCAGGTCTAGAATAGACTTCGAGGACTTTAATCCTTGTATGGTAGTGTGATTCTGGAGAGAAAAACATTGAAAAACACATAGAAACTTCGAAGAATCATGGAAAGATAGCTCACGGGATTGACAGGTATGACAGTTTTGTGAATTTTCAAGAGGTAGCGAACGATCTAGGAAAAATGAACGATTATTGGTCAGCTGCCAGAGGAAAGCCTGCTGATACATACTTGCGCGCTGATTTTCGTGTTATGAATAGATGCTCCGACAACCGCGATCGTAGGGAAGGAACTGAACTCCTGCTTGCGTAACTCCATACCGGTGGCAATGTGCGAGATGTTGGACGTGACTGAAATAGTGGTATTGAGAGTGTTTGTCGAGATAAATCGTTTCAAAGTTGTCAAAGAGAGAAACGAATGGAACATAGGTCGTTAGATGCTGGGGACACACTTTCGACCTGTTCTTTATATCGTAAGTTCATTCTCTACAAACCCAAATGAGGTATATATACTCATCTCGGGCTAGAATCTGACTTGTCGACGTCATATCTTCCACAAATAAGACGACATGTCACCGCAGCAGTGTAAGGGAACAAATACATATATTTCAGACCCTTTCAGGACCCCTGAGAATCCCCCAAAAGGTTTCATCCAGAATCTGGCCTTAAAAAAATTTTTATCCAAACTTTGGTGCTGACCTCCATCACTATATTGAGCCCCTAGGATCAATTAGATGTACAAAAAAATGTAATACAACTGTCTACTTAGATACACCCATTCCTCTTTGAGGTCCGGTGAGAAGCAATAAGCCTTGAATTCTTTACAGAGACGAGTGAGAGTTTGAGAAAGGGTCTGAAATATAAGGGTAGCACGTAGATACCCTACGGTCCACAGCGAATCCTAAAATGGTATGAGCAGAGGCTGCGGGACATCGATTGTTTGCCATTGTTCATCCAGTTGGTCTCACCCAAGTATCCGAGCTCGAATCCGACCTTCCATTATTCTAAATTCTATGGTGTTTTGACCTCAGTCGAGCGATGGGCAATTTTATCCGAACCCGGCGGAGACATTTTGGCCAAATTTTCCAAAATTATCCGAACCTCGGATGAAATCTCCCGGGGGATTCTCAGGGGTCCTATACTTAATACACGACAGAGCTTGAGCTATACGCACATGGATAACACAGCTACACTGCCTTCTACTGCCTTTTCAAGCGATTTCTTGGGGTGTGTACAGTGTACATTCTCTGTTACCGTATTCAGCGGGTGAGCCTTGTAGTGTAGTACTTTGCATTGACAGCAATTTTGTGTACCTGAAGCTGAGTACATTGTCTTCCATTTGACGGCTTCGTTCTTGTAGTGCTAGAGATACAACCTATGACGAGGCCGACTTGAGGAGGACTCGTTCTTATTGCAGGGTTAGGTTCCGGAGGTTGTCCCTGTTTACTATCGTTAATGGAAACAAACAAGGACAATCTATTACGTCTTTTCAGCCTACCTCAAGATGTTGACCTCTCCTTTCCTTCTGCCTAGTGTTTCACAAAGAGGAAGATGTCCCTGAGGAGATCATGCACCGAAAATAAAACATGGGAAGCCTCCTCAGAGAGGGCCACGTCGACAATACTCTGATCTCTTGCAAGTCAACGACCTCTTCAAAACAACGAATGCATACCAATGGCCCGGGGGAGTTTGTTTAGGACTAAGCTCCTGTTTTCTCTTCAAAAAATAGGCGGGATTAAACCCAGCTTTCCACGTCTTCCTTCTTCCACTTATTCCTCGCCTGTACGTTCTATTCAACACTAATAACAGCACAAACCTTTCGTCTAAAACTCGCTGGACACTGGCCTTATCTCAGTGAGATTTTCAGCTTGTTGCTGACTCTCTTCGCAGACACTAGGTTGATACCCGTTGACACCACCCATGTCTTTGAACGTCACTTTAACGCTTTTCAAGAAGCCAGACTATCCCGTGTCAACATGACCACTATGGCGCCTATTCATACTACCGTAACTTACAGTGCTGGAGGATTGATAGTTATGACTCTGATATCTCCAAGTCCAATCGAGACGGAAGTTATCGGTTATCGGTTTGCCGAGTTCGTATGTGCTAGTCAATGTGGAGAGCAAGGATGGGAACAGCCATTGGGTATGGGCCAACACGGATCCTGATGGAGGTGAGCTGGATCGGAGTCTAGCTTTCCTCTGTAAAATTATTTTGGACGGCATGCCGAGTGCTAACCATTTTATAATTTTTTTTAGAATGCGTCTCGTTTGATTCAAACCCTTTACTTTAATGGAACACTACGACCTCGTCATTGAGCAGTATCATCTACCACACAGCCCAAAAGCAACTGAACGAGGCCCAAGCCATGATGCATGATGCATGATGGGGAACAGGACCTTGCGCAGAGCCAACCGTTGCCGCAGATTTGGCTGGATATGACGTCATTTTTCAATTCAAATCTGCGCAACGGTTGGCGACGGTTGGCTAAGCGCAAGGTCTCTATTGTTTCTTTGATCAATTCTTTCTTCTCGCTTGGTTCTCTACTTCGTGCGTATGAGCTTTTCTCAACAGTCTCCCGCCCGGTCACAGTGCATTAGATTTATCTCTGAGAGTTTTGGTTTGCTTTTCTCGGGCGTCTTTCTTGACTAGCATTCTTCTCTTTTGTCTTCTTATTTTTATCCAGTCCCTCTCGATTCCTGTATGAACACTCCACTGACTCAGCATTACAGCAACTTCCCGGTGTTTGCTTACCGCCCGGACCTGAGATCCTCCCGTTCTGAAAAAAATAGAAGACAATGCCTTTTGCATTGATTGGGAAGAAGAAGACAGCGTGGTGTTATGCTGTAAGTGGCGTTCTCGTACTCTTTACGGATCTTCTCTTCGTGCGATTGACCTTTCTGTTCTTTTCTCTTTCTTCCATTCCAAATAGAGCGGGTTCCTTTTGACATCACGGTCCCCTTCCGCCTTGTCTCGAGCGAGATCGCTTGATTAAAAGATATTGGACGATCTTTGTAACAATATACCTTATAAACCTTACTTCCCGCGAGCCCAAGGGCAATGAGTGTGCCACGTATTGGATTGGTGCGAGTTGTAAAGACAAGAAAAGTTGGCCTCACACGTGAACACGTGTGAGGCCTAAATAGGTGTGAGTCACGTGTATGTATGTAAATAAATCGTATCCGTTGCACCCTCCCCCACAAAAGTCCTATATAGGGCTTTACGCATATGTACAATGGGTCGTAGACGCAATATAGCACTCCCTTCCTAATCCTCAATCTGTCCTGCATTTTCAGCGTGATCGTCCGTGTCCATGGCCGTCGAGGGATCGACTGTCTCTCTTGATCTCGACGTGTCTGGTGTACATAGTACCGCAGTTACCGCACTAAACAATTTTTTTCATTCATAATTTTCAAACCGTTTCATATAAATAAAGAAAAACTGCAACTCACAGTTCCTCCTCCTACAGGGATAACAACAAGTAATTTTTATCCATCGGCGGCGATCATTATAAGTTTATTGTTACTGTTAACCAAAGATCTAGCTCACTAGTACATACCATTGTGCTGAACAACTATTGATCCCGATGATGAAAAAAAAAAGAAAACAGAGCAGAAGCAACGATGAGCAACAATTATGAGGTAACGATAAGACTAGAGAAGCGCCGACTTGGCAGCGACCTTGCTTCCAGATTTAAGTTGCCATGAAAAGACGTGCAGAGTGATTTTCAGAGTTGTAGCAGGTTGTTACAGAGGCCAGTAAGCTCGACAAGCCGGGGCGGCAATGGAAAGCTTGGCACTATTTGTTTTATGAGATTTGCAAGCAAGGTAATAAATGGAGAATACATGTGGGAATCAGCCTAAGGACGAGACCTCCGTAAACTCCGGCCTCGTAATGATGGTCCATGCTACTAGTGAAGTTGCAGGCTTGGATTAACTTCCACTGGAAGTTTTCCTTGAACAAATCCAACATGACAAAAAAATTTACCAGTGTCAGATGAGAAAAGTGATACAGATGGAGTTGAAGAAATCGGAGTGTGGTTCAGTGCAGCATATCTTCCACTCGCAACACAATGATTCCGACTCATTCGGGTACTTAGTAATGATGCAAATGCCAAAGTGGCAATACTCTCTAAGTGAAGTTTGATTGAATATCAATCATGATGAACTTGGCTGTCATGACTCTCAGGACTCAGGATGTTTTGCTTTCATGTGCCTCAGTAATGTGTGTTGTGTACCGGATTCATAGTGGCAGAGTCTGCACTTGTGGGGTTTTATCCCTTTGTGCGAGTTCATATGATCTACAGGTTCAAGCCGAGAGGCTCAATATTATCAGTGACAGAGCTTGAAGATTTCTGTATGACTTACTCCTATAGTTGTGAGGAGTGGTAAAAGTACGCCCGAGGCACTCGGGAACGTGACAGGAGAATCTCGGCGGATTTTTACGACGTGAATGGGCGTGGTTGACCACTCGATCGGTTGCTATGTTTCGGCGTTTAATTTCAAGGTGAGACTCCATAGAACCGTTTGCTTCTTGATCACTATTGCTCATCATATCTCCAGGGAAATGGATAGGAGGGAATGGGCCTTGGTTGTTCTGAAAGTTGGAAACATTGTATGTATCCTCAATTTTACAAGCGACCTGGCCATGGTGGATTGATCCGTTCTGAACGACTCCATGCACTGATTCTGAGAAGGGTTGAGTGATCCCATCATCACTCTGAGGTTCCCAACTGTAAAGCGCAGAGCCTGGTACGTGATCACTTTACTAAAGATCAGAGATTCACTGAGTGTGAGCATGCGCACCACTATTCCATTTGGTGCTTCCATCATGACTAGGATTTTTGAGTTGCAGGGTCATTTCGTCTTTTTCCGAGACGAAGCCGCAATGGGACGGTAGAGACTGTGGTAGAAATGGTGATGCAGGTGTGTGGAGGCTTGTACCAGATGTGAACGAATTGGATGTGCTAGGGGATGCTGTGTTCGAACTGTCCCATGACAGAGCCACAGCACTGCTGGCCAAAGCTTGACTATTCATGTTACTGGTGGGTGGTAACACTTCAGGTATTTGAAGGCTCAGATTCCGTATCGGTGGCGCCATTCCTCCGTAGACCGTTGTAGGGTTCAGGTAGTCTTGAGTAGAATCGAGATACAATTCCTCCATATCTGGAAGAGGAGGCCACCCAGGATAGTGACCTAGTGAATCAAACTTGAGAGGTGATGTCAAATAAACATCTTGCGCTGTGCATTGCAACGATGTGCCACAGCCTTCGACTACGAGGACCGAAGGTATGTCACTGATGAAGGAGATTCACTCCAGAATGAGTTTTAGTAGGAAAGGATTTGTCAGGATAGACTCACGTATGGGAGTGTATCTCCTCAAAATCCCTGTGGTGGGGATGGGTGTTGGACGACATGTTGAACAAGCGTAGAGCTGACTCAGAGTTGGAGGGGTCGACAGTTTAAAAAGGTTGGATACATATACGTAGCGCACTTCTAATCTGTCAATGTATAGCTGTACCACCCAAAAAGGATATCAAAACAGAATCGTGGACCTGAATGTTTTCAGACAGCCCCGCTGTAAGAAAGAAAATGAGCAAGACTAATTGCTGTCTCTGCTGTTTGCCAGCCTAGCCATTGTTGTCGTTGCTGTTAGTCCAATGGATCAAATAATGCCGTGGACTTCATCTGGGTATCAAATCGAAGAGACTACGGAGGGGATATACCTATAGTAGGAATTTTTCATCTCGAGTTTACT
This sequence comes from Dendrothele bispora CBS 962.96, assembly GCA_004369135.1. Taxonomy (NCBI): domain Eukaryota; kingdom Fungi; phylum Basidiomycota; class Agaricomycetes; order Agaricales; genus Dendrothele; species Dendrothele bispora. The sequence goes on along the minus strand of ML179264.1, from coordinate 28,789 downwards.
CATCCGATCGCGAATACCGAAGGGGTAAGATTTCATTTCGTCTGCGGAAGTTAAATGGTATTGAAAAGCAGAGAATGTTGGATTGTAGCTTGGCACATATCGAGGCATGAAAAATTAAAAATCAATGTAGTCAAAAGTAGCCCCGAGTCGCCATTGCGACGATCGCACACCAAAACGAACGGAAGGGGATCCGAATCATCACATTGCCCAGGAGGTCTGTTAGATTCTAGAACTTGGCGAGCCAGTCAGCAGTCATTGATATCAATCATCCATTACAGACTGGCTGAGCAGACCAAACACACTTTCTTTTTGTGAGGAGCGCTTTTAGATTCAGAACAGTTGACAAGGCCCTGTACAGCCGATTGCAAAAACTGAAGAAATATATTCAATTTTCTCCGAGCTCGTATTTTTGCTTAGTATCTTTTTTCGATATCCCAATATAGTGTAGTCTGGACCACAAGCGACGGTATCATGTTCCACCTTCCTTCTATACGCCCTATATTGGGATACTTTGAAAAACAAAAAAGCGAGCTCGACTGTAGTGGGACAGTGGCTGTGGTCGTACTTCGTGATCAACCCGGCTTTGAAAAGCCGAGAAGCAAAAATGGACCAATAAAGATATAGATCCGGCACACGAAGCGATTGGCCTTTTTCTTCCTGGAACCCATGCGGGAGTTGCAATGATCTTCTTGCTCGGAGTCAGCATGATCGAATTCATATATCCATAGTTGTTTTCACACCCATTTTTTAGTTCATATCTCACGGGAAAATGCATTTACGTACCGAGAGTGACCTGGGTCCTGGGTACTTACCTTCTTTCTCTTGTGCGGCATCGGTGGTCCTCAATACCCACCAAAATCCTGTCTGTGTTCATCCAGCTCACTTTTGTTCTTTAGGAGGCCTTTCCAGCTTTTTTGACTATGTTTTTCGGACAGTGTTTTTTTCTCATATGCCAGTCAAGATCAAATCAGTTATTTATCATGTCGATCCACCACATCGGAGTCCGAGCTTCGGACACCTAGGTATCCAAGGATGACACAAAGCATAGATCAGAGCCTAGCTTTGTTTTTCAAAATGATTTTGGACGGTATGCCGAGTGTTAAGCATTTCATAGCTTTAATCAGAATTTCTCAGACTCTTCTCTTTTATGGAATACTACGGCCTCGTCATCGGGCAGTATCATAGCCCAAAAGCAACCATACGAGGCCCAAGCCATGATGGGGAAGTGGTGTGGCTAAGGATCTGACATTGTATGGGGCTCAGGTAGTGAATTGTTTCTTCTTTTTGGTCGATTTCTCTTGGGGAGGTAAGCAATTGCTTCTCAGAACGTAGCACTTTGACGGTGACCAGCTTTAAAACTTCGAGTCTGTCAGAGCCTCTAGTTTTGCCTAAAAAAGTGCTGGCTATCCCTAATTCTACCTGAGTGACACGTTTCATCAACATATGGAGGTTGTTGTACCAACAGTAAGTTTATTCCTCACCGGAGAAAGAAAGGTTTAGGTCTGAGCCAGTAGAGCAAATCAGAGAGGGAACGCTCCGATTAAATGGTTTATTTTTTGTACTCTGTCTTTTCGTATCTTCTGTAGAACTTAAGCTCATCTTTTCAATACCTTCCCATTTTTAACAAACCATCTATGCTTTGTCAACTAAGCTACAAAGAAGGGAGAGTGGAGGAATATATGGGGGGGAGTTTGGGCGGTTGACGCGGTGAGCATGAGGAATCAGGAAGTAGTTGGACGTAGCTTAGCTCATCTCAGCATTACTGATGTTTTGTTCACTACAGCAGCATTACAGTAGCTTTGTTTTTCATCATGTCCGAAGTAACTCGCTGCTCCCTAGACAGCTAAGGTACAAGCTGAAAGGCTATCGTGGGCCACTAAAAAGCATCTGTAGCTAGGTAGTTCCCAGCTTGTCTAGATATAATAACAATACATTTTAGCTTCTGTTTCTTCACTCCCACCTAACATGATCCTCGAGCTCCGTAGTATTAACTTATCGCGACTGGAGTGGTACTCCGTCCTACATAGGTATCCGCCCTATATGAGTTTTGGGCAGACAACGCACGGCCCTTAGTGACATGCGCAATATACAAATCTAAACACTTCTGTTTTTTATTAGATTCTGA
>ML179264.1:0-13265 GCA_004369135.1 Dendrothele bispora CBS 962.96 | reverse complement strand
ATCTCTTAGTTGATATCATCCCGTGCTTGCTGGACCAAAAATTTTGCGTCATCAAATCGAGGCTGAGTTGAGAAACTGAAGGGTTTTGGTCGCCTATCAGTAGTAATACATGATAGCCCGTTTTCCGTTGTTCAAAAACCAAATAGAATGTAGTCAGTCAGATATACACCACGTGTTGTCACAAGGCATTTATGTGTACTAACCAAAGGAACCCAGGTTCACCCTCTAAGTCCGGATTTATCGGGTTCCCGTCAACTCCTTTGACCGGACTGATGGTCATTGACCATAGAATCGTGGCTATCGCAATGAACCGAGGGTTGGAATTTTGCGGGGACCACGTTGCGGGGACCTTGCGGGGACCTGTGGACATGCGGGGACCCTATTGTAATCATACCTATTTTCAAAGTATCTTAGAAAAACAAATATACATAATCTATACTATTTAATTGTCCTCTGTGCCAACTTTCAGATTTTTTGGCCATGATAAACCTAGTTTTCCAGCATTTTTTGTCACTAAAGTCAAAAATTCACATCAAGGCCTTGTTGAAATGCCATGAAAATACAGTGATACTACTTCCTAGTACTCATTAGATACTTGCCCAGTATCTGTTAGGGTCTGTGCAAGGTCCCTGTAAGGTCCCCGCAAATTCTGTCAAAGCATTGTAAGGTAAAACTAAATTTTTCGACATTTTTTGTCACTAAAGTTACAAATTTACATTGAGGCATGTTTAAAATGTGGAAGTACAGTGATACTACTCTCTAGTACTCAATTGATTCTTGTGTAGTACCTGTGAGGATCTGTGAAAGGTTCCTGCATATTCTGTCAAAGCATTGTAAGGTAGTAAAACTAATTTTTTCGACATGTTTTGTCACTAAAATTAAAATTTCACATCAAGGCTTTCTTAAAATGACATGAAAATACAGTGACACTACCCCCTTGTTACTTGTGCAATACCTGTGAGGGTCTGTGCAAGGTCCCTGCAAGGTCCCCGCGAGAGTCCCCGCAAGGTCCCCGCAAGGTCCCCGCAAGTGCACAGCCACCTTGCGGGGACCTTGCGGGGACCCTCTGGAGAGCTCGACTTTAATACACTAACTCACTATTGCATTTCTTTGAATAATCTAGCAAAAATCTTCTTGTAGCTATTGTATCCTTTATTGCAATGTGTTGCTAGACCCATTTTACTGTAATTATCATGTTTGATAGTTTTCATCTTTCATTTTTCGTGAATTCCTGTTATATACAAATGCAAAAGTCACTCAATTTTGCACAAGGACACTTTTCAACTCTTTACCTACAGCTTTAAACACTTTATTTAATACATATATGTAGTACTGGGTCTATCCGAGCAAAAAATACTACTGTGTGGCTGTGCATATCCCATCTTTTTACAAGATGAATACTTTTTGCTTTACAGTTTTTCGAGTCTTATATTCACTATTGTACATATATACAATGATTAATAGGCTACATACTACTAAATATATTGTATTAAAGGATGCCCGCAAATTCCAAAAAAGTCCCCGCGAGCCCGCAAGGGGTCCCCGCAAATTTACCCATACCGGCAATGAACAAAGAATTGTTGGCAACGTGACGACCGACGCAAATGCTATTCAGAGTACAGGTAACAGTTGGTCCAAAGGTATATGACTTATTGATCGGGAATGAACTTACCGATTTCCGAAACCATAAGCAAAATGTCCATCGCTAGTTTCGTCTTTAATCATCCCTTCTTCATCCAGATATCGTTCAGGGCGAAAGTCGTCTGCGTCTGGACCATAGATATCTGGATCCCGATTCAGTCCTCTGGCACCATCGAATTGGGTTAGAGTGTTAACAGGAGGAACGTGTGGAACGAAGTTGATATGCACATACTTGACATCCACTATACAAATAGTCCCTTTTCGAATCAAATAACCTTCATAGTAGTCGTCCTTTGATTGTGATTGGAGGTAGGTTTGTGAAGTGCGTCATCATGAACTTACCTCGGTAGTTACATGGGGTACCCCAAGGGCAAGCGGAACTTGCCATCGCAGAACCTACAATAATTGAGTGTGAATGAGGACCAGGTTAGTAAAGAGGGTCAAGAGGAAGAGTGGCTGTTTCAGACCTCTTTGACAATTGCTTGAATATACGGAAGATGCTTCATATCTGAGAATGATGGCAGCCTCGCCCGTCCCACAACTTTATCAAGTTCTTCCTGTGCCTTCTCTTGGACACGAGGGAAGAGAATCATACATAGTAAAAACCATCCTAAAGCTGTAGATGTCTAGCAATTTTTCATGTCACCCAGAAATGAGGCAAAGAGAATTGGACATATTTACGGTTTCCTCTCCAGCACCACTATGTGCAGGAAAGTCAATGATTTTGCAAAATTATAAAGACCTGATGAAAGTCTTACTAAAGAATTGCCCCAAGCCAAGCGCATTCTAAATCGGACATTCTATGTCGCATCTGCGTTTCTGCTAAGATGGCACAGAAGCTAGGTGGTTGCTCTTCTCCTTTGTCCTGAAAGCAAACATAAGGTTTCAAGGAAACAATTGACCGTATAAAGTTAGCAATTATCTGATAAATCACTCACAAATCTGTTTTTGATTGGAAGAAACATATTCTCAATCTGTCTTGTAAACATCTTAAAGTCCCTTTGGGCGTCACGTCTCCACTTGGATAAGAATAGAGGTAAAGAGGAGAGTATAGGGAATATCTCGATTAGATTACTGCCAGGAAGAAGTGTCGTAGTCGTTCGATTGATGAGATGATCCATAAATTGGACTGACGGTTCAGAGAGGGACTGAATTGGCGGTGTATCATATACGATGGAAAGAATGATAGATGTTGAAGCTCTGATCCAGAGTTGATAACAATGTAAAGTAAAATTGTAGACTATGTCAATGCTTATTCATAGAGCAAAAGGCGACTAACCTCTGAACATGAAACTTCCAATTCTCAGGTTGATTGAGTACATCGTGAGCAAGCACGAGTGCTTGGTCAGATTGCACACGATAATAATTGGAGGTCATCTTTACACCTAAAGGTACTTCACTTGCTCGACGCATCCGACGCCAGCTATATTCACCAGAGACGTTATTGTTAGTATAAGGATCAACAAAAGGATCAACAAATATCATAAAATTAATCCCGCTTCTAACCCCTTGTTTTGACTCTCGTGAGAGGATTTCGCTTCCTCGCACATTGCCTTGCCTCGACTCGCATAGGAGTAACAGCATGTATAGAATGGGAATTCAAAAAATAACTCAACGATATATTGACTTACAGTTCACCATATCGCATCAGAGGAAAATCCATACATCCCGTCATCTCGTTCATGGCGAGCCATTTTGGTCTATCACTGTATATAGATGAACGTTTCTCGAGGAGATCTTTGACGACTTTTTGCGAGTTTAACACGAGGATAGGTTGTCCTGCCATGTTGAGTTGGAATAGATCGCCTGCAGGTAACGGTTTTAGCAATCGTCGGTAAAAATATAGACACCAAAAAAAGTGCGGATTTTCGGAATCACAGTTTGGTAGTCAAAGAAAGGCCATCTCAGAAATTAACGAAGAAGAGACTTGAAGATGATCAGACAAACCGTAGATTCTCTTCCATTTAGCATAACTAATCCATGGTCTATCAGGATCAAGTTGGAAAACATTTCCTAGGATGGGCAGGCCACGAGGACCAGGTGGATGCTTCTTGTCATTGGTGAGGTATAGAGCGAAGATGACGGTTAGTGAGAGTAGGAACACCACTCCTAAGTTGTTGTCGAGAGAAGACATGTGCATGTTTCTTGTTCTGCATGGCTCGAATTAGAGTAATATCTTGGGAAAGGGAAGTGCATCGGATAGATAGATAGATTACTGACCTGATGGCTTCAAAGCACCACTAAAGCGATGATCCAAAGGACGTCAAGAACAGGGGCCCATTTATACAGAGACGAAATGAATATTGTGGGGCAAGAACGAGAAGGTTTATAAAGCGAGCCAAACCTTATCGTAACGACGTGATTTAAAATTGAACGCCCTGCCAGTGGCTGGCCTTTCATCTCCAAGGCCATCAAATGCTTAGTTTGGTTATATACAAGACTAGCCACGATCGGCTGACCAACGGATAGATACATACTGTCATGGTATTTGGAGACACAAAGATTGTACTTCCGGCATTGTGTCTGTGAAGGTAGAAGTGGGCCCTCGCTGCGCGTGGCATACGAAGCCCTCATTTTTCATTTACACATATTAACAACAGGATGAGCACGCACCGGTAATCCCATGGTTCAAGCTTACTACGAGTGCAATGAGTAAGCAGGAGAGGAATCTTGAGGTATGCTATACAACAGATTTCTGAGGTGGCCAATTTGAGGGATGTTCGATTGAGGACACTGCGCGGCTTTGGGGAAGATGAGTCAAGACACAAGCTCGTAAGTAGAGGTGATGAAACGGCGATACGGTCCATACAAAGAGATCTCCATATGGAGTTGACCATCTGACAGCCTTCTACCAAACCTTGATAGTTGAAGTATTGCCTATGATAGATATAAATGAAGTTGAAGTGGACCATCGCTGCGCGTGGCAGATACGAGGCCGGGTTTTCGACGGTTTTGACTGACGATTTCGACACAGCTACTTGCTGCGAGCCTAAGTTTAGTAAGGGGCCGAAGAGTCCTTCTTCAAGTTTGTAGATAATGTCGGAAATTTCCGAATGTGCTGATAAGCGCCCCAATTTTATCAGCTCTGGTTCCTAGTGTTCCAACGGCGCGGCTAGAGCCGGCTAAAAAAGCAGGCTTGAGCCAAGCTGTGACAAGCCAAGCCATTTATTCGGCTTGTCAGCTTTCTCAATAAGATATACGCTTGGCTTGGCTCGCAAGCCGGCTCGAAGCAGCTAGAGCCGAATATAAAATTAGTACTTATTTATTACGAGAAAAAGATTCACATATACAAAAAATGAGTGACCGGCAAAAATTTTGATGGAGAGCCATGGGAAATTTATCGGAGATCTTGCGTAAGACCTCAACGGCTTTAGCTGATGGCTAAGCTCCAGCCAGCCGAGCCGAGCCGTAGCTGAACATTTAATTTGGCTAGGCAAGCCATAACGTGACCAAGCCAGCCCTAGCCGAGCCAAGCCTAGCCGAGCCGAGCCGAGCCGTTGGAACACTACTGGTTCCGTAGCGCCGGCAACACTTGAAAAATTTAATGAAGTTATTTACTAACTGTAAGCTACATGATTGTTTTCTGGGGATTAAATGCAAATTTAATGCAGTATGAAAATACCCTTCTTGGTCCCGTAAGTTGAGGCTGCATCCGCCCCTGATGAGCACTGTTAAGCGCCTTTCCATGCTGACCAGCGCCTATAAACCCTGTTTCGCTGATGACGCTTATCAGCGCTGAAGAGCGCTTATTATGCGATGGGGAGTTCCGGAATCACCGTCGCTTACAGAATGTCCGGTTTTGGGGAGCTCTTGGTTCAAGGCGTAGGGTCTCCTACCACTTGTGACTGGAATTTACGTTCGGCGAATGGATTTTGCAAATCTGAAACTGAAGCACCATCGGCCAGAGATGTACTAGTAGATGTCAAATCACATCTTGATAGGGACTCTGAATGAAACCTCGTGTTGGCAAGAAAACCAACAACGAATGATTCTAACAATATTCCTTCCAAGTATTATCATGAATTCAATACTTAATTTGTACCAGTGATTTAATAGCTCATTACTAAGAAATATGAAAAATAGGGGAGACCTTGAGGTGAATCGAGGCACGCTGTCTTGTTCATTTAAAATCACCATCTGGAATTGAATGCCTGTAAGTGAGTCCCAGCGAGCTGTAAAACATTAAGACGAAGCTTCCGTAATGAGTCATGATACATATACTCACTTTGACATTCCATATTCGAAATTACTGAAATGGTTCACAATCCATCAATACCTCGTCTTCATCCCCAGTTTCCTCTTGTATGGGGATAGTCGGAGGCTCGATATGCGATTGTGCAGCTGCTTTTATTTTGCTCCAGACCTCATAGGAAATCCATTCCTGGTTTTTAGAATTTCTCCCGGTAGTAAATGCCTGAATTTTGGGTCCCATTATCGTTGCCTGAGTATCTTTCGAGAGATCACCCAAAGGACCAACATTCTCGTTACCACTGGAATAGTGATCGAGAGTCCGTTCGATCTGAAAGCAATTCAGTGAACCAGAATGGTGATAAACAACGGTAAAAGGTGTTATCATACAGCGAAGATTGTGAGAATGAGAGCTCCTGATGGTGGGCTGCTTGATCGTTTGTTATCAGGGATTCTCTGAATGGTTTTGAAATGTTCCGATAGCGTCCTCGCGACGATATATGACTGGAAGGCTCCCTATATGACCACCCAAAATAATACCGTTAGATAAAATTGTCATTGCAAATAGGGGGGCTAGCCGCAATACACACAGTAGGTTTTCCATTTCTCATACCGGTGAAGTAATATGGTCGATTGTGTAGTCTACTACCAGCGCGTTGCTCAGAGATATAGGTTTTCCGCTTATTGATATTGTCTAAGTCTTGTTCTGCAAATATGCTTTCAAGTGCCTCGATTGCTTTATTGCCGAAAGAGTCGCGCCAATTGGTCAGGGTCTCAGTGACCTAGAGGAGAATGGTTAAATAAATAATAGTAAGCTAAGACAACTTAATCTCTCATACCCAGCCCTCGATAGTGGTTGAAAAAGATGAAAATTGGTCATGGAATTCATTCGGCATGACCTTTTTCCAGAGATTCTGCACATCTCTGGTACTTGGGTCTTTCCAAGGTTGGCTGTAACCAGCGTACTCGATGACTGCGGCCTCAAAATAATTATCGAAAGCATCCCTCAACTGCTCTGGCGTTACGATGTTGTCTCTTCCTGCGACACCATTGTCCTACAACAAGGAAAATATCTAATGAGATCAACCTTGAAGTGTATTGCTCTCGGAACACACACCTCCTGATAAGATCCGTAATTTTCGATAGAGCGACCATGGACAGTACTATTGTCGTGTTCCTTATAGGAGCTGATTGAGCCATTGAAAGTTCGGGTCTCATTGTGTGTGGGTCCAGAGGGGCCATGATGATTGTTCTGGTTACCGTTAACGTTATTCACCGGACCACTAAATGTGTTGTCAAAAGCACCGTCAAAGAAGCTAGGGTTAGACATGTCCGTTTGGAGGTGAAGCAAGGAACAGATTATGGGGGGAGTGGGGGTGTATTTGTGTTCTACGAAGCAGACTCCTTAAGAATGATCTAGCGCGTTTATCTAGCTGTTAGATCTGTGGACTTGTTCTGTCACAAAGCATGCCGTGTCATGTAAAATGTTTTGATCAGCTCATTGTATCAGAAATTCCAGGGACCTTATGGCAAATGCTGTATAATCGCCGATCTGTTTCCATCTTATTCTACGTGAATAAACGCCCATATTCAATGGCCAAACCTTAGATTGATTGTTGTGTCTTTTAAGTCTCAACTCTAAGCAGCGTCCCAAATGTTGCATGCGAACGATTGGACCCTGGCCCGATGACAGGTCATGTATGTATCTACGTACATTGATGAGGTGAATGTGGGTCACTGCAACCGTGGCAAGTATGAGGTCTGGAATGGGCTCATCAACTATTACTGAGCCGCGGAAGTCAGGCTCGAGGCTTCCGATGATCTTAGGACCACGCGCACTCGGGTGTGTAAGAAGCCGGAGTTTCCAAGTCCGATGCCCGTTTGATAAAGGTCTTGACAAACAAGACCACATCGGTGACCGACCCGAGGTGAGAAGCTGCATGTAAAGACGATTCCTCCTTGTAGTTGGCCTCATAACATTTTGCCAGTTTATTTAAACGAATATTGAGAGATTCAGCAAAGTTCAATTTGCCCTTCCATCCTCACTCAAGCCGTTAGTTTCACGTTTCTGTCGATCTACATAAGTACGTGTACATCTAGGACTTTAGTTACATCTACTATCGGAGACTTGGGAGTCACTGAAACGCTAAGGTGCAGAATCAGTTCTTAACTCAAGCTCATATAAAGTTCAAATCACCAGGCATTCAACCTTAATGTGAAGTCGTCGACCTTTGCACTCAGTGTAAGTATATGTAGGGAAACAGAGCACCGTGACACGGTCTCAATTATTGGATGTCCCTAGTTCTCAGATTGATGACATTATATCATGTCATTGATATCCAAAACTTGGCTTTATCAGAACGCATCTACAATGGGAATTTTTGGATCGCACTAACTAGCATATTCAATAAACCCTTTAAAAATTTCCCGGGAATTTTTTGCGTTGTAGATAGTATAAAGAAAAGGGATCAGACCAATGTATATAACAACATTAGACACAAGTGTCTTCTAACTGTGCAGATCGTTTCGGGTCCTCGTGTCCCGGATTTTGGGTAAATTGTACCTAAGCGCCGTACGATATTGAGTTTTGTGGAGTCCTCGTTCTTTGAATGTGAGCAACGTTTTATACACATGTTGGCCTATTCTATCCACTAATAGCTGTGTGTCGACTGTGCCCCTCGATATCAAAGCTAATTATGAGAACTAACACGTTTTGACTGTAGAGGTTAGACGAGTCAACCTTGAAGACCCATATACATATGAGAGATTCTATAACTAGGTCTCAGTGTACCGTACCGAAATGCACCCAGTAAGTACCAAATGCATACTAAAAAATGTAAGTAGTGTCACTCCTGAACCCTTCTGTACCCTTTAGTAGATAATAATTAGAAAAGATGTTTAGTGAGATGGAGCAGAAGAAAATATAAAATTACTCTTATAAGCCTGATACTTATAAATATGTAAATGCCTAAATAGCCCTTGAAAATACAAACAACTAAGTACTTGAAATTTTAAGAATATCTACCATTTATCTATAGGTTGATTCCTCTAAGACACACCTATATTGTACACTAGAAATTAGATTGGCTGCCATTTGACAGCATTCTTTCCATCAAACCTTGATAGTTGCTTTTCGTTACTTATTAGCCAACTAATTATAGGTCCGGCTTCGTGATACCGGTGTTGTGGCATATTCATGCAAGTCCTTTATGAGTGAAAAGAAGTCAAGAAATCGTTCTTCATTCCGAAATAGTCAGAGATGGTATGGATTACATGTTGCTGAGCGCTTGGTTGATAGGAATCTAATTAGTACTAACTCAGCGCCAAATCCAGTGTTTACTCAAGCACAAGTCAGAGAAGCATCGAATGGAAGTGACCCCGGTCTCTTATTTACACAACAACACGTATCAAACAAAAATATGACAAGAGGTTTTGACACAGCCTGTACAATCCATGAATCTCATATGACCGAGCGATCCGAACCTGTTTATACTACTTAGTGGCATGCAACGTGTTGTGCAAGTCCCCGCTCCCTTCATCAGTATTTTTCTCCTCCTCGTTCATACCAACAATTGCTCATGACAGCCTACTTCCTGTTTCTTCATCTGCCTTCCCGATTCGTCCACCTCTCACTCATCTTCTCCCTCGCCCACTTCAGCCTTGCCAACTTGATAGGATACATTTCTTCTCTCTTCTTCCTTCTTTCTAAATTCCATTCTAGTAATCCACCTCCTGGGAGATGACGATATATGTCTGAGACGTGGGTAAAAGCCATTTGGAGTTGGTGTCTTTAGCACCCAGGTACCAAACACCACTGATGTCTGTCTTTTCTTTCGACCAACTCTACTCGTTTAAATGTTCCCAACTTGATGAGATTTCGAAGCTCCTATCTCCGTTGATTCTTGATTCATCGAGTAATGAATTTCGTTTTTCTTCTTTGCATCAGTACTAGAGCTAACCAGTGTCTAGGCATACGATCTGCGCCAACTGACTGATATGATGGCACCATGTTGCAGGACACAATTGTGTTTACAACAGATTTAGAGAAAGTCCTAGATCTTATCTAGCAAGATAATAGAACCATATTACACGCCATGTCAAGAATATATTTGGGGGAGATATGGTACAATAGTTGTCCTCTAGTACTGGCTGATAGCAGTGAAATCCTGCATTCAACTTGAATGTTAGCGTTTGATAGAAGTAGAGCCTTCTCTGACAGATTGAAGAGCGGTCACTCAGCTTCCGGACACAAACAGGAAAACCAGAATGCATTCATTTCTAGTAATACAAAGGTTAAGAAATCTCGGAAGTAGAATCACAAAAAGAATGCAAAAAATGATGTGTAACTTGAAACAAGTTAATTGCTCAACATCCATACCAATAATTAAGTGCTAACCATGAAGTGTGATACCGTTTATGTCCGTATTTTGGTCCGGACGTGAACCCCACCCCAACTTCCAGAATGTGAGTGTTGAATATAACTTGATCAGGGAGTGCAGGTATCCAAATCCAAATTGCACAGGGAGCAGCCAGATATCCTCTGGATAGGCATGGAGATGAGGATAGATCTTAATCACTTTGGTAACCAACATCCAAGCCACAAGCACCAAAAGAGCAAAACATGGGCTGGCACCGATATCGACTGCAGCCTGCCAACTGAGCCAGAGTAGACATGGGTCAATGAGAAGGGCATAGTTGCAGAGTGCAGGGATATACACTGTCACAGTTGTCCATGGATATGTAAACCACACCTTCATGTTGCTCAGGCTTGTCAGATTGGACCGAATGGTTGTTCGTGACCAGCGGATACATTGCTGCAGCCATTTATGTGGCCCATCAACACCAAGGCTGGTAATGATGCAAGCATATCTAGTGTGCTGGAACTTGATCTTCCATCCCTTTCCAATCAGCCAGCGGGTGACAAAATTGTCATCATCGGCATGCAGTGGCCCAATCTGCTGGCCAAAGAATGGTTGAGCAAAGTACTCGCTCAAGAATGCTGTCATAAACTCGTGATCTGTGAGGATCTCTGCCCGAAAACAGGCAGCTCGCCCTGAAATGACAAAAACCCCCCCATCAAGGGTATTACTGGCACATAGCTCTGGAAATGACTCATCAGCAAGGTCAGTATGTGCTCAAAGTATTAGCATTACCCCAGTTGTGGCGCAGAAGATAGAAACATCCCAGCAAATTAAGCAGATGGCAAGGAACACCAGATGCAGTGCGGAGGCATTCAACCTTTTTGCCCACTGCCACACCCCCAATGACAGGGTTCTCAAAGGGCGCTATGGTATCTGCCAGAAACTCTGCAGGGTCCTCCATCCAGACATGGTCATCCAGACACAAAATCAGCTTGATACGCTCTTCCTCTTCAACGCCAGCTCTCTTCTCGTCCTCTATGTCTTTTGCAATCTGCCGCAAAGCAACACACACCTGCATTCGTTTATTTGGCCGTTCCTCATCTGCAAGGATGCAAACTCTGGTGCGAAAGCTGTCACACACGGCATGTGCATTCTCTGTAGCACTTTGGATGGTAGAAATGTATACTGTTCTACAGCCAGTTAGGATGGCAGATTGTACAGTCTTTTGAAAGTTGATTCCAGAGCAGTTGACACTTGGAATGTAGCAGATGACATTGTTCGATCCATAGTTGGGGTGTTTTGGACGTGGAGCAGGCTGGTAGCGGGCCCTCGCAAAGAGGTTAATAAACAAGCGAGAGTATCGCACTACAAAAAGAGCAAAGAACTGCAGTAGGTACGATAACAGCATGTTTTGATCGTGGTTGTATGGTGCATTTCTGGGGCTACAAGGCCCTTTTAAGGGACTTGTTCTTACGCCAACAGCTTCACACATGTGAACATGTGGGGGACCTGTGCATCAGTGATATGATGGTGGCACGGCGTCTGACCAGAAATAAGTACATACATAGATGATCAAAACCTAGCTCGAGGCCATAGTAAAATTGCTGTGGACTTGAGACGCTGAGGAGCAGAAGTGGTACAAAACAGTGCATTTCAAATTAATTCAAAGGATTACAACAGATTGCTATCGGAGGCCTTGGCATGCTATGATAGGACACAATACTCCAAATTAAGCACCTTGAAAGCTGGTGAATTGAAACTATTTCTCGTTATATCGAGAGCGGAGGGTCGAAACAAAAATAATGAGATTACGCGGACTCGGAGATTTTGAGATTGAGATTCATACGTACATAACAAAAACCGACTACGTTGTGGTGACATCTGGCTATCGCGTCCCCAGCTTCTTTGGAACCTTACATCTTTCCCGCTGTTCTTCTGAGCTCTATACTGAGGCTCAACAAACAGGAAGTGAGAGAGAAACATTACAGCTGTGTTGAGAGCTCGAAAGTCTTATGAAAGGAGAGTGAACCATCTGAGTCCTCTCTCCTAAAGTCGGTCTCGTAAGTTAGTAACTCGGAATATATCCGAGTAGCGGGAATAAGATCCTGCATAATACGCATTGGACAGATCAGGTAGTTGGCGGGTAAGGAATAGTAGCGCTCGTCTGTCCTCAAGCAGTTAAGAGGTCTTCGGGAAGGCAGTGTCTGACGAATTTTTTTCTGTGTTATACCCTAAATTTCACAGAAACTTTTCTCCCTTTTTTGACGAGAATTTCGACATGTAATGTAATCAAAACGTAATAATCTTCTGCCTGACGAAAAAAATCTTTTCATCAGGCATGTAATGGTAATGCAGGGGCGATGAATTGATTGAAATGGGTATAAGATTATGTGGACTTAGAGCTACTCACCATAGTGATCGGAGATTTTGAGATTCATATAACAAAAACTGACTATGTTGTGGTGATGTGACACCTCTATGCCCCCGAGTTCTTTGGAATCTTGCATCTTTCCCTCGGGCTCTCACCATTATTTTTTTTAATACCAGAACATCTGTGGTCACTGTTCTTCTGAGCTCTAGATTGGGACTCAACAAAGAGGAGGTGAGTTTACACGTAGAGTGCTTCCTTCTCTTTGTAAGTTGCAGCTGTGTTGAGAGTTCGAGAGTCTTATGAAAGGGAACGGTGGACCATCGCTCCGCGTGGAAATTACGACTAGCACTAGTAGATTAAAAGTTTAACTTACCAAATTGTACCAACTAGTGAGTCAGTCGGCCTTTAGCGGGAGTAGGGACAGATCATGAGTTGGCGGGTAAGGAAGCTGTAATAGTATAGCGCTACTAACTCGTTTGTCCTTAACCAGTTTAGAGGCCTCGCACAACGTTTTTGATGATGTTCTGGAAGGCAGTGATCAGTGTTTGGGGGATGTGTCGAGCAGATGGTACTTATGAAAGAAGAGGGCCGCGGCATGTCATTGATAAGTGATAGGGCTGCGAAGGGTGTAAATGTAGAACTACGTGACCTCTCAAAATGAAAGCCAATAGCCACAAAACAACACTCCAAACAAAGCTCTATAA